>CAUJLY010000004.1:1800000-2112698 GCA_963281155.1 Rhabditophanes sp. KR3021 | reverse complement strand
GAAGGGTAGGATATGTCGTATATTGTGCCTCATAAAGTGATTTTGTCTGGTTGTTTCAGGGCCTGTCAATTAAAGTGTGTTACCAAAAAATTTATTTATTATTTTTGTTCATAAAATGTAAATATGTTGGGTTCACTATTTATTACATATTGTTTGAGGAGGTGATGATGATTTTTGTTAGAAGAGAATAGTTGTGTCGACAGTCATCGTCGCCTTCGTTTATTTGTGTCAAATAGAGAATATGGATGACCAAGTGCATGGTTGTGTCATTTGAGGTTAAATTAAATTTATGAGATATGTATTTCTTACCTTTTATTAATGTGGCTTTGTGCTTGGTGATTCCTTTGCATTCATTTATTTTCCACAACCCATACGATGGCAACTGACGAGTATTGTTTTTACTTACTAATTATTGTATTTTTACAGGTCTGTTTTCATCTACCATTTGGTGATCATTCTATTACTGATTCACAAAAATGTCATCAACCGACTTGAGTTTAGAAATTGCCAGAGATGAGTCTGGAGAGATTGTACAGGAAGAAGATTTGATGTCTCTTCCCGAAGAAGACAAAGTAATCATTAAGCTGGAGAAGACTTACGAATTTGATGAGAGATGTGAGGTTATCGAGGAGGAGAATTCTGACCAAATTGAGGCCGAGCTTGAAGAGAATGCTGGGGACCATCATTCCGAAAACACACTCGAAGAGGAGCTAGAACAACAAGATGAAGTTCATGAGGCCGATAATGAATTGGGAGGACAACAAGAAGAGGGGTACATAGAGGAGAACTGTCCAGAAGTTGAGCAAATGAAAGAGGGGCATAAACCAATCTCGGAACCAATCGTTCTTGAAACAGCCGGCCAAATCACCAGAATGACCGTCAACGACGAGGAAGGACTCCCTAAGCCAGAAGATCGTATTATCGTCTCAAGACTAGCCAAGAAACTTGCTGAGCCTAAAGAAGAAACATCACCAAGTGAAGCTGTCTCCAAAAAGCCTTTAGACTTCCCAGATTTTGAAGAAATTGCAGCTGCCAAGAGTCTAGAAAACCAAGATCCAGTCCAAGAAGACTCCAGAGACCCCAATGTTGTAAAGTGCGGAGAACCAGACGAACACGACTGGGCTAAGAAGAATATCAAATCAGGAAAGAAAGTCAATGATTTGATCGCTCGTTTCAACACTGGAGCTTTCCAAGGTGATGCTGGTGAGGGATCAACTTACAAATCAGGTTAACTTAACTTCAATTAAATTAAATTTAAATTCTTTTTATAGATTACGGAGTCGGTAAAGGACAAGGCCAACTGAGACAATCAGTTTTTCACTAATAATGCTAAACCACACAATAGTAAAAGCGATATGAAATAGACAAAATGGGGAAACTCCAACTAAATATTCAACCTTTATGCTCCTTTTTGTAACATTACTATTCTTTGTCCTTTTATCTCATTAAATATATATGAATAAAATTAATTTTTTTGGTTCGTGTAATTTGTGCATAATTTAAACAATACAATTTTATGACTCATTTTTGGTGTTGCAAATTCGTGGATCTTTTTAAAATTGGATAGTTGAAAAAGGGACGTAATTTGGTATCAGTATTATCTTTCGATTAGTTGCTTTGACTAAATAATAAAAATGTTACCAACTTATTATTTATCAAATAATCATTCAAGTATCACTAACAATGTACACTATATCTAATTATTGTAAAACTAAATTCTTAGTTCATCATGGAAAGAATTTTAAAGACTACAAGATTCAAATGATTTTACTCAAGACATTATTAACAAATTTTATTTATGATTCAAACAAAGTCCATTACTTATCATACTAAATTTAACAGACCATAAGGGTCGAGTATAGGGATCATTTTAAATATTATCCCTTAGTGACTTAACATATCTCGAAAATGAGAATTTAAATAAAACATAATACTTGAACAATTTGATTCTACCATCGTTTCCGGTAAGCATTAAGACATTCTATTATACATAAAAATGTTTTGTTCTAACATTTTTAGCTTTTGTTATTAAAAGCTGTTTTGTCCATTTTGTAGAGCTTCCAAAGGTCAAAATTTCTGTTATACAAAATAGACTTTTAACCAAGTCTGCAATGGATGCTGTTCAATTTACATAAAAATTGCTCATTGTTTTCAAAATTCTCAAATTAGTTTGACATATTCCTTGTGAATTAAAACTTTGACTTAAAATTCTATTTTGTGATAATTGTATATTCTTTCTAAGCTTTAATTTAAGGTATATAAACTGGATTTTCAATAATGTCCTTAGACAGAAATATCTCGATTTGTTCAATACACCGTTTTTGCCATTGTATAGGCAATCAAAAAACTTTAATCGAAAACCTAATTGATAAATATTTAGTAGAGCTCACTAAGAGTTTTAATTTGAAAAAATATAAAACAGTTTATGAAGTCTATATACCAATTTGCCTAAATAAACTGTGTTTATTTTTTGAAGATTTTACACCATTTTAAAATATCTTCATATTTATTATCAAATAATTGCAGATCTAGTTAAGTTTTATATTTTGAGCAATTAAACGAAACTGCCGTAAAGATATTAGTAGGAACAATTAAAAGTAAACATGTGCCATACTTCAATTACCAACTCATCGCGATGTGAACGTAAAAATATTTACTTCTTTGTATTACTAGATTCACTTTTGATGTAGAAGCTTGAAAATAATTAACTTGGATCTTTACTATATGTGTATTTTTGCTACAATGCCCAAAAACAGTCAATCGAACCATGCGGACATGTAATTCTTCATGAACGTAGAAACTTCAAATTTGTGTCAAAGCAATAGAAAATAGTGCTAAAAATAGTAAAACTTTTTATGAAAATTTTACTGTTCTGATATGATTAAGCATGCTTATATGTATGCTTTTCAAAGTCGTTATGACAATAAAATTGCCCTGTTAGAATTGTTGATAGTTCAATTGACTGACTGTACTATATATAGCAGCTTTCATCAGGATATCGTCATTATTAGTGAAGGTCGGGTAACGACAAGTTGTCATATTCACCATTATTACTAGTCACTAAGGAACCTCAGGAGACTGGTATAGAGTTGAAGAGGTAATCATTATATTGCATATTTATGATGTATGTATCACTTATCTAGGTTTCTTATCTGTAAATAAGGACATTGAGAACGACCTGTGATCATTTTGCAGTTTAACAATTCATACAAAAAGACATTTAACATGAATTTATATATGCAATTCGTTTATTTAAATGATATAAAAATGAAATATTTAATAAACATTAAAATATTAGGTAATAAATATAAGGCCATCAACTTATATGATATCGAAAGAAATTTTTTATTCTAATGGAACTGGGTCTCTGCTGAAATAGTTGCTTCGATCAATCAAAGTTTCCTTTGTTTTTCTCCCAACTGTTTGTTTAATAGGATCTTAAATTATTTATTCATTGCTATTTTCATTAATTTCTTCGGAAGGGACATCACAATTTTCCCAGCACGATCATCACTTTCCCAGCAATATTCCATTCACCTGCTCCGTACCTATTTTTGTTGTCCAATCAATGCATTAGGATATTGTTGATTCCCCAAATATCTGTTTAGAATCTTCTCGTTTTCCCCAAGAATATCTCGTTCATTAAAAAACGCGCCCGATCCATCCTCATACCCAACTGTATAGAAAATATTCCCAAAGATTTCGATTCTTTCTCTTATCTCTTTCGATTGGGCCTTTATCCTTCGAATTTCTAAATTAATGATGTTAATTGCAACAGCTAGTATCAACTTACATCAATGCCGGGGTAAGACCAGGAGTTTGATAGACCATAAAATCGCTATAATTAGACATATTTGCCTCCGGACTGAAGCTTTTATTATCATCAGATGAGCTTTCTTCATCATCTAAGCTTTCGTTCTCGTCAATACTGTTGGGAGGTGATGTGGAATGACTTGTATTTATTCTTTCCTCCTACAATGATGGAAAATTAATAAAAATTGATCAATAACACAACTCACCAATTCCTTTTTCTCCTTTGCCAAGCGTGCCTCATATTCAATTGCAACAACATTGGTATACCTCATATTTGCTACAGGTTCCCATGTTGCTTCTGATAAAGGGTATCCAAGCCATAACACGTGATACTTCTCAATCTTTTTTCCCTTGACGTGAAAAACTCGTTTATCGAGAATCTTCTCCACATCAAATTCGGACATTTTTGAGTACTTCACCAATTTAATAATTATTTGGTCAATTTTATAGTAATTTGACAGAAATTCTCTTTTGCTGCCCAACAAAATAAGTACTTGGTTATAATGACACTAAAAGTTTGTTAAATTTCAAAATAAGTTGGTAAAAATGTCTTTTAACAAGCCTAAACACAGGTTATTCGTTTAAAGATATATTTCAAAATGAGTTGGTGAAAAGTGTCCCTAACATGTCTAAAACACAGGTTATTCGTTTAACAATATATTACAAAATGCACAACTTCAATCATCATGGTGTCATCACTCAAATAAAAAGAAGGGAAACATATAATTTAAAATTTTATATATACGATCGTCTGTGTATTAAAATAATGAAAGGGTAAAACATATTATGTACAAAAGATTTCTTGAGACAAGGTGACATTCTTATTTTCATCGTATTGTGACTTTAAATCAAGCTTTTTTGATAGAAAAGGCTCCCTTACTACAAATACATACTATTCTTAAAATTGGATGCAAATCACCTATTCCGTCGATTGATCCTGTTAGTGAGAAGTTGTAATAGTTTGCATAGTAAAGATTTTTACTAAATTTGTGTAAAGGTAAGTCTATAGACTTAATGGTGTAAAGCACTGCTTGTAAATGTAAGAGGCCTTCCGTATCATCCTCGCACTTTATTTGGCCATGAACTGAAATTTCTTCCGCAAAGGTGTTGGCTGATATTAAAAGCGCGATCAATGTGATTTTAGAGAAAAAATACATTATAATGATGTAAAAATGAATTTGATCTTTTTATTATAATGATAATTAAAGCTTTAATATGCACATTATTTAAATTTATGTCTTTATGTAAATTTGAAAACAGCTAAAACAATCAAATTGCTCAAGATGTTTAAAATCAAATATTCAAATTGAAAGACTAAGCTGTTAACAAAGATATAATTCGCATTGCAATATTTTAATACCTGTTAAGCAATTATCTTGTTTGATATGGAGCACTAAAAAATATAAGTCTGATGTATTATAAAATATTTCTGGATCTGTTACGATTTAAGATGAATAGGGTCAATCATACGAAGGTTGGATAAAGACAAAATAGAACGGTTCTTCTAGTTTATCCTCAAATCCATAATTTGGTTGTTGACTCAAGTATAAATTGTCTCTTTCAAATTTGATAAAGCTATTAAAAGGCATTGCTGTAGCATCTACTAGCAAGACAATAATTTTGTTATTACTTCGTTTGCAAGCACATTCGATTTTTAAAATACGAAGTGATTCAGGAAATTTAAATTTGATTTTTTGTGGACAGTTGTTAATATATAGTACTTGCAAATGTTGTAACGACAAAAATGAATTGCACTTAAGCAAACTATAATTTGATTCAGTAACCAAAAATAAAGCTTTTAAATCAGGCAAGTTTTCTGCTAAAATATCATTATATTTGTTAAAATCATAATTTCCTGAACTAAGATTCAACTTGTTCAAAATTTTGGGTAATAAAGAAAGTAATGTTCTGTTAATTTCGATGTTCTATTATGTGAAATTTGATTGCTTTGAAATAAAACTAATCGTAAACGCTTTAAATTTTTTAAACATTTTAAAATTGTACAAATCCTGGTCGTGAAAATCGGGCCATATTCCACATTTTCTAAATTTATATAATAAGATCGTATAGAGTCAAATAACACAGTTGTAAGATGATTTCTAGCATCATTCAGAAATTCAATTTTAGCTACGACAACATTTTATAATTTTTTAGCGATATTTGAATCTCTTTTAATCCGCATCAATTGATCCAAGACAAGAGGAATGTCTTTTGCAATCATCAAACTACTGAGCCAGCGTGTGTCAGCACCTGCAGTCGGAACTTTATCAAGTAATTTTGTGATATAACGCATTACCTAAATATTTGACGTAGTCTAGAGTCATTTTCAATGCTTTTAATTCTTCATGACTAGCCACTTTGACATATAAAGTAACTTTGTAAGGCAGAAAGATTCTTTTTGCTACTGTGTTTAAGACATGGCAGATACAACGAACAGCTGAAAGTGTAATATTAAACATAAGCTTGAAGTAGACTTACATGGAACTTATTCTTTGATCATAAGAGCATCAACTTTATCAGACTGATTGTATTCAAAAATAAGACAGAAGGATTTTTAACCACACTCGTTTTGGAAACATGAAAGATTTCGAAAGTTTAACTAATAGAATTCCCGGAATCGTGTGGATTAATTTCAGGTACTTGAAGTTGAAAATAGAATCTGATTATAAAAAAGATTCAATGCTCAGACTTATGGAAATGTTAAAATTATTAGCAACTAAATGTTTGGTAGTAAATTACATGTTCTCAACTTTATGCTTTTTATCACAAAATAAATAGTACAGATTTTGATATCTAGGAAATATTAGAACCATTTTCAAAACTTGGAATTAAAAAAATTGTTTTCTAATTATCCAAGATTCTGTCCTACAATTTGCATTTGATGGGATTTTTGCGGATAACAACTTTACTTGGATTAAAATATTCAACAATCTTCCAAGTTAAGATTCTCAAAATCGGATATTTACTTCAGAATTCAAGATATATATCAACCAATGTTAACGCAATATCCAATAACCGTTATATATAATTTAATTATTCAACTCAACTTTGTCTTTTTAATACGCGATTTTCCATTCCTATTCTGTTTGAGATTCGACAGCATAGAGGAGGATATCGAAGTGGTTATTGCGTAGATATAGTTGCAGTAATGAAATTAGAAGATATCCCTAAGCCTGTAAAGTCAGCATTTAATTATCCTTGGCCATTTACGGCCCAAGAAACACTATGGACTCGCGTTAAATCTAATTTAATGTGTACTGCTGTATTTTCACTCTCTAAATTACTATTTCTTGGAGGTAAAGCTTTCTCCCTCTTTTATTAAACGTTATTTTAAAGGTATCAATAAAATTGAAACGACTGGACGAGAAAAATTTATTAAATGCCTAGAAGATGATTCAAGACCTCTAATTACAATGGCTAACCATAGATGTAACATTGACGATCCACTGATTTGGAGTATGTTTAACTCTTTAATTCTTACAATCTATTTTTCCAGCATTGTTGACTTTTCCTGAGTTCTTCAAAAACGTTGACAGATATAGATACACTTTAGCAGCTTCAAACATTTGTTTTACAAGTGCTTTGCATACTAAGTAAGTTTTGTTGTTGCGGATATTAATAAGTGTTTTTTAGATTATTTTCAGCTGGAAGGTGCGTGCCTTGTGTTCGAGGAGAAGGTGTTTTTCAGCAAGGAATGAATTTTTGCATAGATCAATTAAATAAGAATAAATGGGTGCATGTATTTCCAGAAGGAAAAGTTGAAACACGTCCAATCAGAATCAAATGGGGCATAGCCAGGTTAGCTCTTGAATGCGACAAGACGCCTTTAATTCTACCCATCTGGATCAAAGGAATGGATGAAGTGTGGCCAAATATGAAGCCGTACTATCCCAGATTTGGGAAAACGGTTCAAGTTATTTTCGGTGATCCTGTGGACCTTCAGCCTTACTTAGAAGCTCTTCCGACCGACTTATGCCCATTAGAAAGAAGAAAATTAGTTGCAAATATCCTACAGGAAAAGTTATTTGCAACTGGAAATGCATTACTAGGTATTGAACCAAAGAAATGAATTGTTAACTTGGCTAGGACACAAGCTGTCAAATTATTGTATTATTTAGTTAGGAAATATATCTAACATTAAAGCTTTTATATTTCACATTGACTTTTGTGTATATGTAACATTTGGAATATGCTAATCTAAAAAAACCATTATATAAATTATCCCCGTTAGAGATGTCAGGAGTTCACCTAGCAAGGCGGATACGATCTTCATTAAGATAAAAACACTTTTTTAATATAAGAATGATATATACTAAGAAATGACATACATAAATATGAATAATAATATAGTTTGAAAGTAGAGGCGCCATACGGTAATACAAGATGCTCATACTTATTGCTTGAGAGACAAAGAGTACAGAACTGTTTATTAGATAGAAATGATGGCTATATTATATGATACACTAAATAAACATATAAAACAACATTTGGATATTATATCATGCTAATTATATAACACCATCCATATAATCAGTTCCATCACCAGGTATAATCCTAACTTATTTGCTAATTGGTAAACGAAATTCGTTGGGCATCGTGTTAATTAGTTAATGTTAAGTAGAAGATAAATATTAATAAAATTTCTTTTACAAATGTATTTGGCATAACAAAGTTTTATAACAAATTATACTATATAACACTAATTAAATAACATACTAAAATAAGGCAACAATATATACTTATTGTTTTGCTTTGTTTTCTAAGGCCAAGCGTTGGTGAGCAGCAGGATCCAAAGTATTCATTTCCTTTGTTAACCAATCCATTTTCTTTGCATGCTGTTCCAATGAAATTGCCAAGTTCTTGTCGATGATTTCGGTTGTAAGAACACCATCAGCTGAAGCATATGCGGAGGCTTGCCACCCGAAGACTAATTTGGACAATTCTCTACCGGACATACCTTGGGTCTTGGTTGAAACTTCTTTACATTTTTCAATCCAATCAAAATCAGCCAACTTTAATCTACTTGAACGGCTGGTTCCACTGGCTGGAGTAGCAATATATTGTTGGAAGTATTGCAACAGGATTCTTTCTCTTTCTACTTGTGCTGGTAATCCGAAGTAAACCAGTTCATCTAAACGATCATTGATAGCCCAATCAAATTGTTCAGGCTGATTTGAAGCCAATATAAGCATGAAATTTTTAGACTGTTCTCCCGTTCTGTAGAGGAAAGCATTGAGCATAGCTCTCATATGTTCAGACATTTTTTCGGTGGATCTTTTTCTGAGGAACGCATCGGCTTCATCGATGAACAGAACTAATCCTTTGTTAGATGTTGAAGCCCAGTCAAAGACCTTGTGAATCGCGGATACCCCATCAGCTCCCATTGGTGCTACATCTCCTCCTGTCAAAATGGCGTAATCGAGCCCAGAATGTCTAGCTAAACTTTTTGCAAAAAGCGTTTTTCCGGTCCCAGGAGGTCCAAAGAAAAGTACGTTCTGGAAAAGACCATTATTTCTTTTAACATTTTTAGTGGTGATTGCAATGTCTCTAAGTCTTGATTCAAGCTCAGGTGCAATTACAACTCCCGAAAGTGGATCCGAACTCTTCTGGAACAGTAATTTAGCGGTCTTAATTGGATGCCTCGCAACCTCCAGAGGAGTAATTCTTGAAGTTTCGCGTACCAAATTAGGTTTGCCCAAATGAGTTTCGATATATTTAGCCGTAATACCGGATCCTCTTTTAGCAGCGTACCAACCAACAGCAAGAGCAGTAGCAGTTCCTACGAAAGCAGTCATCTTTCCTTTGTCGGTAAAGAATTCTTGGAGACCTGTTCCGATTAAAGCACCAGAAGTTTTGATTTGCTCTACGACCGTTTTCCTTCTCTCTTCTTCACTGGCACGTAATACTTCAAGATTAACGTCCCTGTTTTCACGGGCAGCTTTGGCTTTAGATTTGACTTCAGCATCAATTTTTTCGAGATCAAATTTGTGGCGGAGATTTAACTCATGTTCAATTGTGTTCTTTCTGAGTGCTTCTTGTTTGGCAACGCTGTCTTCTTGTCTGCGGCGAGCTTCTTCTTCGTACTTTTGTTTAAGAGCGATTTCGTGTTCCGATCGCTTTCTAGCTAACTGATCTTGGTATTCGGCTCTCTAAAAATGAGTTATACAAATACTTTGATAAAGAACTTACAGCTTGGGCATGTTTGGTTTCTTCTACCAGAGTTTTTCTTCTCTCTTCCTCCATCATTTTAATTTGTTGCAATTTTGAAGTTGCAATTTGGGCCTCAATTTGAGTCTTGTGTAGGTCATGTTCCTTCTGAATCGTAATCTCCTGGAGCCTTGACAATTCCAAAGCTTCCTTTGAATTAGATGACTTCTCCAGTTCCTTAGCTGCCTTGGCAGCTCTTTCCAAAGCAGAAGAGTCGAAGGAATAGTTCGATCTGCTGCCTCCAGCCTCTTTACTTTGCTTAGCATCTCCTTCATTTTGTTGCTGATTAGAGTTATCCTGAGGAAAAGGAGCTGCTGCTGTTGGCTTAACACCAAATAACCACGACGACATATTTTCTATAATTAAAGGAATAAAGTTATTAACTAATCATAAATCCACAAAAAAAGAAGCCGAAAATTTCAAAACCAAATTTGCAAACCCTTTCAAGACGCGCTTTACCAATTGTCTAATCTAAATTTTCCGTCCAAGACAAATTCATGAACTCCCTTACACCAATTAACAGAGCATTAAACTACAAATACAATAATTATATCACAAAAAAGGTAAAAATTAATTGCTTTCCTTCAACAAGACTTCAAATTAAATAAACACACGAGTATTGATAACAATTAATAATATTCCCATGCCTTATCTTGTATTCACGGGATTCTTTTTGTTTTAATTGAATATAATATAATGGTTTGTTGAGATAAGGAAAGAGGATATAAATCGAAGGTGTAAGTACGGTAAAGCATTTAGGAAATGAAGACTTTTCAATTTATTTTAGTTGCTTTTTCTTTATTAACTCCGACTGTCGTTCTGGCTGGGCCTGATGCCTGTAATGCCTGTACGGAGGTTATAGATTTGTTGCATTTATTGTGGGGTGAAAAAAACAGTCGATGATTGTTTAGGAGATGCTATTACTTTTGTTTGCGAGACTCTTAAAATTGAAGATAATTTTGTTTGCCAGGGAATCGTTGGAGAGTTCAAGGATGAATTTTTCTATGTTGCAGGAAGATTGATTGTAGAACCAGCTGAAATTTGTGGCCTACTAATCAAGGAATGCGGATCCCCGATTCTGGAGTTAAACTCCAATTGGACTATTCCAATTCCTGGAAACAAGCCTTCAGTAACCACACCAGTGCTTCCAGACCCCTCAAAGCCTAAATTAAGAGTTCTTCACATCACCGATATCCACATCGACCCTTCCTACACTGAAGGTACAGAAGCAGACTGTACTGAGCCTGAATGTTGCAGAGTTCCCAAAGACACGAACGACTTTGCACGACGAAACATCAAAGTTCCCGCTCCAAAATGGGGTTATATTGGTAATTGTGATACTCCCTACCCTACACTAGAAAACATGCTACAGCACATCGCCGCTACGGAAAAGAACCTTGACTACATCGTAGTTTCCGGTGATTTGGAAAGCCACGCTGATGAAAATTATTCACACGAAGGTCATATTGAGACCGTCAAGAACATTTCCAATCTCTTTAAATTTTACTTCCCTAATACAAAATCTTATTTTGCCGTTGGAAACCATGAGTAAGATTATAGAAAGAAATAGTTTTTTATTAACTTTCATTTTTAGGGTATCTAGTTAAACAAATTATCAATAGATATTTATTAAGGTGATAACCGAAAAATTACGAAACCAAGCATTTTATCGTGTGTTTTAAACTTTTTTAATCATCACCACGATCATGTCTTCTACCTCAACATCTTCACTAACCACGATCATATTTTCCTCCTCATCGATGAACTCCAAATTAAAACATCTAAGCATTTTCTGTCTACTAGAATGTTAGTTCTGATTCTATCAAAATGATTCACCATAGAAAGATCTCCATGATTCTCATGAAAGAGCAAGGCAACGGCGCCCTGGACTTTCATCTTTTTGATTTCATCAGGAAGTTTTAAGTCACAATCACGATAACCATTATTATTCAAAGTAGGATTCAAAAAGGTTTCTTCATTGCCCGTGACATAATTAACAATTCTTCCGCCCATATTTGAGACCTTGGACATAGTCTGTTGCCCATTCCAGAAAAAGACCTTTTATATTTCCTGAGTATAGTGCCTCGGATCTACTTCTTTGAAGTATCGACCACCTATTACGCAATGCTTCCCCCAAAGCCCAGTATCATGAGCATATTGGGTGTTTTCTTTGGCCATCGTACATTTCAAATTTACCGCCGATTGTCATGAATGTTATCATTAATATGATTAATTTGGTGCAGGTTTTGCACCATGGAACGTTGCAGTATTAAAATATGGATTAATGTATCTTCTGATTTGTCTTCTTTATATGCTTCTAAGTTAGCTGTCCAATATACCTCGACATTTTTTACGGCAGGCTTCATTGGACAATTAGTCTGATTGCTTTTAATACATTTTTTGGGGACAGAATATACCTGATTTACGTCACAAGTTAACCAAATCATACACCCATATTCGTTGGGAAAAAGCCTTCTGTACAGCTTCAAGACTCCTCTTTACTTGTCTTCTCTTTGAATTCCATCGAATAAACGATAACAACCTTTGTTGTTTATTAGTTTGTAATAGTTATTTGAGACATTTTTAACTTCCATGCCGTTGTTCATCAGATGTTTTGGAAACTCTGGAATGATCTTCGATATAACTTTGCCTACAATGATTGGCATCAGTTCCTAAATAAGTTATTAAGAGCGAGATAAGTCTGCTTACCCTTTTGGATGCAAACCCTAGCATATGCCCAGGAGGTTTTTCAAGATTTGGGAATAATTGACGAAAAGAACAATTAGAGTCTCAGTTTTTTAACCCATTTATTGTTGGAATTTTTAACGTCACTTGATATTGTAACTTTGCCTCCCGATCCTTTCATTTAATAATTATCTGACTTTCTTATAATAAACATGTCATTTCGCATTTTTTACTTAGTCAAATTAGATATATCGGCAAATCTAGTAGAATTATAAACCTAAAATTGGTAATTCAAATAGATAAGTAAATAGGTTGTTAGAAACTTGCAAGAGCAGGATGATTAGAAAATGTATCCCGTTCTTGTTGAACTCCCGACAATATAAATTTAAAGCACTTTTATTCTAATTTAAACGGGACTGACTTTGTAATCAAAATTAGGACATAAATTATACAAAATGTGATATAACAAATAAATTAAATCTTATACTTATTCAAGTTATAGTAAATTCAGTAACTTGTTTTATGATTAGGGAAAAAGAAAACTATAATGATACATTTTATTTCAGGGAGTCCCAATTGATAATTTTGGGTATCATGATCTTCCAGAAAGATTCCACATGGATTGGTTGTATAACCAAATGGCTGATTCTTGGAAAAATTGGGTTCCTTCAAGTTCTATTTCTAGTTTGAAGTATATTGGAAGTTACGTTACCCAATTGTTTCCAGGACTAAGATTGATTTCATTGAATAATGCACTTGGTGATTCTATGAACTTTTTCCTTTATATCAATCAAACTGATCCTGATGGTTAGTTTTTAAATTTTTTATAATTTTTTTAACTAATTTAAGGTTCAATGACTTGGTTTGCCAAACAACTTGATTTGGCTGAAAAGGCAGGAGACAAAGTTCATGTAGTAGCTCATATCGGTGGTGGTGATTCCGAAGCTTTAAATGGATGGGCAATTAATTATTACAACCTAGTCAACAGATACGAATCAACAATTGCCGCTCAATTCTTTGGGCATACTCATAGCGAACAATACTATTTAACTTATGAGGATATGAAAGACTCAACCAGCAGGCCAACATCTGTAATTTTTGCAGCTCCATCTGTCACTACCTACTCTGAATACAATCCGGCTTATCGTGTGTACACAATTGATGGAAATTACGCGGGAAGTTCCTATGGAATCCTTGACTTTTCCGAAACATTCCTTAATTTAACGACACAGGGTAATGTCGAAGTCCCTCAATGGTCTGTTCTATTTGACTCCGTCAAAAAAGAATACAATCTACCTTCTCTATTTGCAAGTGACTGGAAAAATCTATTAGGTAAGTTTCATAAAGAACTTAATATAAAAGAATATTTATTGTTACAAATTCGAGCAAATTGAAGGAAAAATAATTAAAGTACAAATGATTGTTTCTTTAACTTTTCATCATACTGCGCTTTCAACTCAGTCAAAGTCAAATGAGGTGTTGCATTGGTTCGTAAAGCTTTTTCTCAACACCAGCTTCATTTGCTTTGACTGTCAATATCTTGTTACGTGCATTATACTTTCTTTAGACGAGACTTAGTAGCCCTTGAATTTAATCTATCTTGCTTTTTGATGGACTCTTTGACCACTTCAGTCAAATTTTTTCCATTCTTCAATTTAGCTGCGTTTGCTACAGCTGTATTTTCTCTATTATTTGCCAAAATAGTCACTCTTTCTTTTCATATTTAACACTGGACTGAGTTCTTTTTCTATATAAACTCTCCAAGACCTTTGGCTGTTCTCCAGTCAATTCGACGTCATAATCTAATTTATCAACAGCTAATCCACGTTTTTAGAGATTTTCTTGGTATTAAACCGATCCCTCTAAGGTTCGCATATAGTTATAGGGTGAATCTATGCATTTGTTTCCTAATCATCTTCCGTCTTCAATTCATTAACCATTTCATTTGTTATTAAACCATGAAGCCAGCCTTTGTAGTTTTTTCTGAATGTTCCTAACAATTCTTTAATCCTCAGCTAATTTGTTTATCCAATGACTATTGGCATATCTAAGTTGGCAAACTCTTGAAGTTTTCAAGATTTGGTGGATACGATTGTACAACTGAATCGCAACTCATTAACATTAAGAGAGAACGATGTTTCTCTTCCCCAGCAGCAGTTGCCGGTTGATTTTTCTCTGTCTTTCAATTAATAATTTATCATCCTCAGCGAACCACCCTCCAACATCATCTATGATAATAATGATCAATTGACGCCTTTCCGCACAATTATCTACCCGATCATTGCTAGCATATTTTTTGATCAGATTACAATCATACAAATGTTTCTCGGTCTAACATCACGATCCTTCCCATCTCCCTTACTTGAACCCCAGTACCTTATTTCACTATCAGCCGCTTCTTTTAATGAATAAACGATTCCATTAATATCATCCCGATCTTTATACTTCAATTGAAGATAAACTAATAAAGTTTGATCAATTTGTCGCTCTCCGGAATTACCATTGACAACACCAGCGCTTTTCTCTTTATTCTTATCAGTTGCTGAAAAAAGATTGATTAAAACACTATTTGCAATGTAATAGTTAATAAAAAATATTGACATATATGGTATTTGATTGTCGAAACATCACCAAATATTCTTGATTTGCCAAAGCGTTTCAAGGGTACAAAGTTCTTTATTCAGATTTGCATACTGCACAAATATATTATTTAGTTCAAATTGAATACTAATTGTTTATTCTAATATTAATTCCAGATCATTTCATCCAAACGGGCAAAGATGACCCGATTTTCCGGAACTACATAAAAAATTACTATCGACGGGATGGGCACGACTGCGACTGGAACTGCTGGAGAGGACAGCTTTGTTCAATCAAACAAGCTTACCACAATGCAGCACTTTGCGATGATTTGCCTTCCCAATTCGTAACTGATTTCAATGTAGAAATCGGAAGAAAGAAGTTCAAACATGTTTATACGAAAAGAACAAACTTCTCTCACCTTCCTTCCGATAAAATCGAATTGAGAAAATATTTGCTTCAAAAGTTGCCCAAAGATCAATGTAAACTGTAATAATATTTGATTGTAATAATATCTAATTAATAAAACACGTGCTTTTGTTAGCTTTTATTCAATTTTAACCCAAAACAAAAGTGAATAAATTAATTATATATTCATTACTCTAGCCAATCATTCAAAAACTCAGTGATTGTGTCAGTGTTCCAGGACTCAATATTTAGAGTTTTTTGCGCCTTTCCTTTAGAATCTCTCATAATTAGGGTGGGAAGGACACCACGAACATGTCTGACTTTCAGTTGACTGCCCCATTGAGATCCCATTCCTCCTTTGATGAAAGCTTGAGCTTGCGGGAAACGTGCGATATTACAATCGCAATATTCAATATAAGCTACTGGATATTTGTCATGAGAAACAGCCTTTTCTTTTGTACAACAAGAGTCGCAATCCGTATACAACTCCTCCAATCCGAATGAGTTTAATTTTGCACAAGTTGAACATTGAAGGGATTTTTTATTAAAACCTAGTTCGGAACATTCCTCTTCAGTCATTGAATCATCTCCGCGAATCGTAAGGGCTACAATTAAGATTGAAAGGATCAATAAATACTGCATCTTAAATTAATCTAAAGGGAATAATTCATTTTCAAATTAAGGTTTAGTGATTAAATATTTGATGGTGTTAAACCACTTAGAACAAAGATGGAATAAAAAAACAAATTTATTAAGGAATGAATTCCCACTTTTTGTCATAACCTTTCCAGATACTTAAATCTGGAGCAATATATACACGAATTCCATTCTTTGTGTATGTTGTTAGGATGCCTTTGTAAGCATTTCTACCTACCCCAACTTTGAAATCTCTCATCAAGCCAAGGAAAGAAACGATTTCCTGGTATTGTTGAAACGTAGCATATTCAATCCTGATCAATTTATTCACATCTGTTGCAATTACATTATCTCTATTCAAAAAGTGTTTAACTTCATTCAAGGAATATTTCTTAGATTTATTATAAACATCAACAAGATATTCTTTGTCATATGTCTCCTTAACCAAATAACTGAGATCCAATTTATTGAAATCTACCGCCACTTCATTGTGAACTATTTTGTTCAAAAAATTATCAAAAAAATACCCTTGACTAGCTCCCTTCTTCCCAAACGAAGTCATGCTAGTCCTCGAAACTTCTGGCCTAATGCAAACTCGTTCTTTCCTTTGTTCCGGCAGTCTAATCCAATCATCCCAGAAACCATCTGGCCAACTCGAACCAATTTCCTTCCATAATCTCCGATCCATCAACCAACCTAAACCTGGAAAAAAATCAGACCTGTAGAGTTTTGCGTTTTCTTTTAAATTTATTAATTCAGGCAGTCCATTGTCATTCCATGCGGAGATGCAATAAATTGATTCGTCTTTCTTAAGAATTTGATAAGTTGAGTCAAAATAACTAAAGAAATCTTCAGCTATATCTAGATCATCTTCCAATATGATTACTGATTCATGTTTATATCTATCAAAAATTTCTTCTAATGCTAGTTTGTAATGTCTTGATATGTAATAATATGTTTTGTATTGCATCATGCTTGTAGGAATGTTAAAGTGCTCCGTTGTAGGAGCGGAGTGTTTAATAAATTGGACGTCGTATTTTGAGGCTACTGCCTTTGTTTCTAAATGATCACAATCTTGGGAAACATAGATTGGAAATTTTGTCGTGGATGATCTAAGCTTGGTTAGTTTATGAAGGAGTCGTTCTAAGGCTTCGGCTCTGTTACAAACTAGTACAATTACGGGAATCACATCTCCATAGTATTTATTATTATTTACAGATGCATTTGTTTGAGCTACCATACCATATTGTTTCAATGAATTCTCAAGCAATACAATGTGAGTATTCTCATTTATCAATTCCTTTTCTATTTTATCCAACTTGTAAGTTAAATCATATTTGACTTTCGCATACTTATCCTTCAAACAAAAATGAATTAATACTATATTTCTTTTGGTTTTGACTTACGTATAGTTCAGTTGTATGAATAGACGATACAGTTGCTAAATACCAAAACAAGGTGAGAAAAGCAAAGGCAAATAATATAAAGAACACTTTAGTCCGATTTAATATAATCATTTATGGATCTATTTGAATCTAATTTATAATACTTAAGGAACTTTTTACAAAAAAAGTCCACCCGCTACGCATGAACACCTGCCCTGTTGGAAGTTGTTTAGTGATAATAAATTGTAGTCATTTTAGTAATGACTGCATTTTGATGGTCTACGTTTCTCCATTCATTGTCCGGATAGGAAGCAAGACATACAAAAATTAAAAATTTGGACAGACCAACGAAGCAAATTAGAGTAATTGTTATGTGTTCCAGGTTAATCCTAGTAAGGACACATAATATCTCCCCAAGGAGGTACAGCAGTAATGCAGGTCCGAACCCATATACTAGTAACACATACAAACACAACAACATCTTAAATGTAAGTTAAATCAATCTAAAACATATTATTCTAATGAACTGTACTTAGTTAGCAACAAAGAACTTAATCAAACCGGACAAAATAAAGCACATCAATAAAAAGCCTCTTACGTTTGGTGGCGTCTGTTTACTAGTAAGTCTTATACATGCACATTATCTACTTGTTTAATAGCATATAATTATTACTTATCTCTATATGTAGGTCATTCCAGCTTTTACCTTCTCACTTGGTTGTTGGCAGGTTCAGAGATGGTATTGGAAAGTTCAATTGATAGATGAGTTGAAGAAACAGATCGCCCTTAATGTGGTTCAGTTTCCTTTTGAAGATTTGAGCAAACTTGAGACAATGGAATTCAATAAAGTGGAGTTAGAGGGTGAATTTATTCACGAAAGAGAGTTTCTTATTTTTCCCAGAGGCCGATTTGATCCTGAATTTCAAAAAAATGACCGTGGAGGGGGCTTAATTGCTTCAAATACATCTTCTAGTTCAGGAGCTCACATTATTGCTCCTTTCAAGATCAAAGGCACTGATTTAATCGTAATGGTCAACAGAGGCTGGGTTCCACAAACTCATATGGCAAAATCAGCGCGAAAAGGAACTTTCCCAACTGGGCCTCAAAGACTAACTGCCATAATAAGAAAATCCGAAGGTCGCCCCCAATTCGTATCCGAAAATAACATCGCCAAAGGAATCTGGTTTTACAAAAACTTCAAGCAGATGGGTGAGTATTGCGGTTCTGCACCCATCTTCTTAGATGCCACCACAGAACATTCATACTTCCCAAATGGCCCAATAGCTGGACAAACAAACGTTGAAATTCGTAATAAACACGTAGAATATTTGGCAACATGGTGAGTGTTCTGATAAAGAGTCTTCTTATTATATCTTTAATTTTAGGTACTCTCTGACTGCTTTAACACTAATCATGTGGTATGCGAGATTCATTAAGTAAACTTTAATATAGTCTGAATTTGTGTCAATTATGTGGTTTCATTTTAAATATAGAAAAGTTTGTTAATTTGTCATTTTTCTGTCACATATCAAACTTCGAGTAGTTTGTTTTGGTGTTTCAAATAGTTGAATGGTTCCTCAAAAATGAAATGGGGAAGAAGTGTATAATATCATGTATTTTATAATTTTATCTAATTAAACTTTTTTCGAAAACTAAATTGCATATGTCATGACATTGATACTAAAGAGGATCCGTTTTTCAAGAATAAAGCATTTGTTATTCTTATTATTTGTTTTTAAAGATATTATGATATACTTGAAAAATAAAATCTTCCTTGTTATTATCAAATGATACTTGATTTCATTATTTTTTGCAAAAATTAAGTTCAAGCTATTTTGGGATAAAAACAAGGAATGATTTTGTCTGGAAGATATAATTAAGTTTGCACGATAAATTTGATAGTAATAATGAAATTTATTCTGCCTACGTCAGTTTTTTGTAGATTTATAAGTGTGTTTATTTTTATATCGTTCGCAACAAACGAAGTTTGTAAACTTTAATTTTTAGATGGCCTTTGAATGGTGCTAATTTATTTATTCACAAAAGTAGCTTCATTTCAAATGTACGCTATTAACTACAAAAAATGTGTAAAAATATTAATAGGGCAAAAGAAACCTTCAAAGTATTCGTATGGTTTGATATTATTTTAAAATGGACGTGCGTTTATCTAAGATTTGTGTGTCTTCTTAACCTGAAATTTGAACTATTTTAAATGATACAAATAGTGTCATATTTGGCATTCCCCTTTGACACGAAGTATGAAAAGTTTGTGTGCAATCTACAAAATATATTATAGTCAATTTTGAGGTTCTTCTATCTTGGTAATTATTAATTTTCGCTTGATTAAATTATTATTAAAATTCCATATAAATACAATGGTGTAAAGTTTAAATATTCAGTCCACTAATTTTGAATAGTTGGCTTTTGTTGGTTTGAATTTCTAAATTTACCATTATTTGACTGGAATCTCAATTAGGTTGTTAATGAGAAAAACACATGCATGACTAATTTATGTTTAAATTAATGGTTCTCAGAAGTATGGATGTGTCGTCTGATCTTATTTAAATTTGTTTCAGCCCACTTCAAACATGGGATGTCTTATCATAATTGATATAAAGTTATAAGTATTGGACTAACTTGTTTTGATATCTCTATTTTTCTTCCAACAATTATGGTAAAGAATAAAAATTAAACTTCCTATTCTCAAAAACTTCCTTGATAGTACAGGATATTTATGTTTTTGAAACATATCTAATTTGATTTTGACGTACTGGAAATTAAATATAAAATGGTTAAGCTTATATATCTAAAGACAACACAAATTATTCCCACCATCCAAACACAAACAAAGCAATTTTGGTGCTAGTAATTGGTTCCATTTTGACAATATTTGCTCATATAATAGCTACATCTTCCTTTTATAACAAATTAGTTAGGATAATGAACCGTTGTTAAAAGTTAGGTCCCTGGAAAAGTTCCATAATCATGGATATAATAACTTGTCCAACTACTATAATAGTTCATCTCGAACAAAGTTTCTTTTTTAAATTTGTCATCTTGTCATAGTATCTGGTTGTTTATTTCAAACTTTTTAACCTTTCTCTAAATAGGTTCTAGATTACTTCCTACGATATAAACTCAAAAGCTATTTTAGAACATAAAAGAATTTGTCCACATAACAAACGAATTAAATATAGGTACCCAAAAGTTGCCAAACTTATAACCGCATAGTACTCGTTTCGTGTTCAAAATATAAATGATTCAAAACTAAATCCTTCATCTGGTCCAGCCAGACAAAAGTCATACACAAACATATTTAACTTAATTTTGGTGTCCTCGACAAAACATTATACAATAAATTTTTGAATGGAGTACTTAATTGAGGAAATAAATTTAGTATTTTTTCTCCAGTGGGGTTGCTTTCTCCCTCATATTATTGCTTTTTTAAACTAATTTTTTGAGTGAATTGTTTATAAAAAGATTCCCATCCGATTTTTCTTTATGAATGTTAGATTAGGATGTTTTTCTGGTAAAAACGAAGGAGTATTGCATTGAAGGTGGAATTGTTAAGTTTTGGGTACTATTTCAACGGTACAAATTGTTGTTTGTCGCAAAATTCATCCACCGATACTTTTATTCAATTTATTTTTCTTTCCCTTTTTGTTTCAACTCAGTTTATTCGCATGAGCTTTAAAGTTGTTAATAAAAGTTGATTAATCTTTAATATTAATGCCTAATTAAACTTATATTGGTGGGAGTCTTTCGACTGCTAAACAATGTAGTTTACTAGTTCATATCTTATGATTTGCTAATTAAAATTATAAGAGTTCTTTTATTATATATAAATATATTTGTCTTGAATATTAAATAATTGAGGACAACCTTTGGTCTAACCATAATTATCCTCCTTTACCATAATATAATGATGAGATGGATAAAATTAAATCGTGTATCTTGTCACACAAAGATGGTTCTTAATCTATATAAGGAGGTCTATCAAAAAAATAAGTATAGGATGTTATATACTATTTACTGAGGCTAATTTTATATTTGTATGTTAATAACATTTGCACGAAGCAACAAAAAATGTATTCAGATATTTTGTAATTATCTTTTAGATAAATATTCATTCACACCATTTAATTAACATACCCCCAATAGGAGATATATAACATGTTGTCACCACTAATTTGTTGAAATGAAGATTTACGAGGACAAAACTTTTTTATCTGCACTATAATGTGTCGTTTATATGACCAATTTTAAAAGGTTCTTATAAAATGGAGGATTTTATATTGGTTTGATGTGAAAATGTAAATTATTTAGAAGACAACACAGAAGTAATCATTAAACACTTGTTGGCTTCTTTTGAATTTCGATTAAAACTGACTTAATTTTGGTTATATCTTAACAAAACGAATGACGTCGTCTTATGATAATATTTTTGTTGTAGGTTGTTAGTGATATTGTATCATTTTGTGAGTAGATATGGATATTTTGAACTCTACTACGCCGAACATAACATTCACTGAAAGCAATGGAACTTCTCTTTTAAGCGGAACAGATCCAATTCCATTAGACGGAATCAATGCTATAACAAATTCAATGGATTGGTGTTTTAATTTAATTACTTATTATGAAACAATTTACGAGGAATCAGATCCGAAATCACTGGAAGTTTTGCCGCAACTTTATAGTTACTCAACCTTTTCATTTTGGATCAATGGCGTTGTTACGACCTTGTTAACTATATTTGGATTCATGGGAAATGTTTTGCTGCTCTATCAAATACGATCTTCTGCTCATTTTTCTAAAAGACTGGCTGGACATCTGATTATGCTCTGTCTTTGGGATATGGCTTTGTTGCTATGTTGTTTTTTAACTTACGGTGTAACTAGTTTATACTATGGAATGACTCCATTTTATGGGATAGTGGCTTACATCCTTTACTTTTTTCAACCTACTGCTTCTTTTTGCGTTACTGGGACTATTTGGCAGGTTTTGGCGGTAACTATGGAAAGGTAATTTACAGTTAAAACTAAAGCTAAATATCAATAATTGTTTCAGATACATGGCAGTGTCACGACCTTTAGAAAGAAGGATCCGCAAAACTTATTTCCCTCTCAAAGTAATCTGTTTCTGCATCATTCTGGGGGCAATGATCCTTAATTTCACATCAGCTCCCTTTGAAAGATCTCTCCAGCCATGTTATGAATTTTCAAACCAAGACATACTAATTAATACGCAAATCGTCCCCACAGACATCGTTTCCAATAGATACTACGCAGTTTGTAAGTTCCCAAATAAGTAATATTACTATATTAATAATCTGCCAGTATTTCACTTCGTTCCAGATCTTTTATTTCGTGCTCCTTGTCCCTTGATAGCAATTGCAGTCTTTACTATTCAAACACTAAGATTATGTAACAAAAGACAAGTCGGGGAGCATGTCATTTTGAATACATCAAAAAAGAATGTTCCATTTATGTTGACAGTAAGTTTTGGTGTGTTTATAATAATATGATTATTTAAGGCATTAAATATAAAATTCGTTTGTTGTAATACTCTTTACATGGTCAATACATTTTTCATGGAAGTTATGGGGTTCGGTTCAAAGACAGGTTTTCACCCCCTTAATGACTTCAGCTAATTATATTTCATTTTAGGTAATCTAAGAGTAATCAAAAATAAATATCATCCAATTTATTTAAAAGTGGTAAAAATGGCAACAATTAGACAAAATAGTAACTAAGTGATATACTTTCGAGCCAAATAAATTTTCTCAAGAATAATATTTCAGGTTCTCTTGACAGTTTCAAAGTGTTTTTATGCATCACTTCGTTAGATTGCCCGGATTTGTCAATATTGGTTAAGTCTTTTTGTAGATCCATTATAAGAGCATATTCATAGGGAGGAATACATTACGATTTCTTAACTTGCTACATACTCTGAATTCGCAGTGACACGTTTGTTCCTTTCTGGTGTTAAAATTAGTGCCGCAACTTGCTCACTTAAAATCAAGACTCTTTTTATAGTAAAATCGTTGATAATTGGAGATACATTCATTGATATTGAATAAACATCAAAAGCATATAAAAATACATTTAAGTACGATGTTTAAACTTGTCACGGTAGAAAAGAACTGTTTGGCAATAAATGCAGGTGATTGACCCCTGCAAGTACATCATTTAGTCGTGCTGCTTCTTGCCTAATTTAGATGCAACTTCTTTCTAATTTGTGGCCAATTGAGAAAGTTCCTTCACCACAAAATTGACAGGATCGAGTGCAGTCAATATCCTTATTCTTCTCCTTTTTAATTTGCTTCAAAACTTTGATCACTAACTCAGCGAAGTCTTCATTAGAACTTCTTTCAAAGATAAATTTGAGCTTCAATTAACTAGCAAACTCCGTATTAGTTGTGGCATTAAATTGCAAGATCATCATTGTAAAGTTGTGTGATGTCGGCTTTGTTTCGGTCCAATAGATCTTTGTAATCTTCAACTACCAAGTTTAGCTCCTCTTCAATAGCCATTCTTCCTAAACCATTAGTTGGTACCCTTGATAAAAATTGGGCAACTTAGTCAATAACTTCTAGATTGATTAATTATGATTGATGGTTGCTATTTACCTTCTCCCACCACTACTGGTTTCATTGCATCATATTTCCGCAAAGTCAAGCTCTTGCCTAAACCATCTTCTTTCCTTGGTGCTCCATGACTGCCGGTATTTTCTAATTTGTGTTTCATGTCGATGAAATTGAGTTGAGATAATTTGCAAAAGGAAATTTAATTTACTGAGCAAAAAACACTTTTTCTATTAAAATACAACATCTAGTTAATATTCATAATACTAATTATCAACACTCAGGAACAAATAATCAAATTGAAATGGACCAATATATTACAAGTTTATATTTGACTGATTTGTCAAATTTGTTGTTGGCACTACATGGTTCAACGAATTGGTTAATTTTCTACAACTGGCCTACTATTAGTAAGAGCATGGGGAAGTATGAAAGAGGAACTACTAAAAACAGCAAATCTTGTTTGCCTCACTTAGCTAAGGATAGTGTCATTGATAATGACATTGTAAATACGATAAAACAAAGATTTAATGAAGTGAAAGACGAAATAGGTCTGAAACTAGCTGAGAAATTATTCAAAGTTAATCCTAAGTTAATAGACCAAGACAATTTACCAGATTCAGTGGAAATAGGGAAAAACGTTAGTGTGGTAATAAGTCAATTTCTTGAAATCTTTACCGACAAAAACTCAAATCTGTCTATGATTTCCGAATATTGCAGAAGTATCGGTGAAAAATACTACAAATTAAGTGGGCATGTTTCAGCAGATGTTCTCAAAGAATTAAGATGTACCTTGATGGAGATATTATTTCCAGCTAATTTAATCACAACGTCTGTTAGTTCGGGAACCAGAAGAAAATCAGTAACTTATAGTTCGAATTCATTTTCAAACAATTGTGGTGTTTCAGAGAAAGCTTGTATCAGGTTATTTAATTTTGCAATTCGGGAAATGAAAAGTGCTGCCATTTGTGCGCAGGTCGAAGCAAACAGAACACCATTAAAACAAGTAAATTCTAATAAGATGCTTCTTGAAAATGGCACAAAGGTGAAAAAAATGGTAAGTCTGGGATCATCCGAACCAAATGAAATCGAAAAAAGTTCTAGTATTTTAACTTTATTCGGTTCATTCCGAGCCAATGTATCTGTTGGAATCAAGAGAAAATGGTCTAATTTGTGGTGAGATTTTTACGGGTACTTAATAATTTATTAGACGTAAGCAATACCAAAAAGCAACCCACTTTGTTGTTGTAGAAGAAGTACTTTGTTTGATAATAAAAAGAACCACACCTATTGATATTTTTGTTTCTGAGAATTAATAAAGTTTATTTTCAAGTTGTTTTGGCAATTGTTGATTAGCTAAGGGCTAAATGATTAAACAATTAATAAAATTATTTTACATAATAAATAATAACCCAGTTTATATTGCAAAATAAATACAAAAACTATTTTATTCAAATAAAAGTTATAAAATGATGTTAAGCTCGTTTTTTCACTCTTAGTCTTCACAATTGTTAAAATGTTCTAAGTCAATAATATGATTGAAATGCGCATTGCTGATTATTTTTTGAGTACCACATCTTGAATCTAAATGTCTGAACATTGGTTTTGTCTTGCGCAACCCAATCTTTGCTATTTCTACTGGCATCTCATTTTAAATATCGAAGAAGCAAAGATTTTAATAAACCTAAGCTTTGATCATTTTCTACAATCATCATTCGTTTAGGCAAACAGTATAATTATCCACGTACTCTTTGTTCCATCTTTCTTATCAGATAGTCGAAGGAGTATCTGGAACATCTTCAGCTTCTCTGCACAAGATCTTATATTTCAATCGAATCACTTCAAAAAAGACGCGTTAAAATTTAGTCAATTCACCTGAGTCTTCTTCTTCATTTTTAACTAATCTCATACCTCCAAATATTGACAAAATGCCAATAAACCAATCATGAAGATCTGAATATGCACACAAACAGACTTGTAAATGCGGTCTAAATTCTCATACTGGGCAATATTCTTTCCCAAACCGTACCGGAATTTGCAAAATACTATTAAATTGACTGATTTTAAAGATGATCTTTCATCCGTAACTAAACGTTAAAGCTTGGAGAAAGATCTGTCTGCAGATGAATTTGTGGTACAAAGTATCTCGACTGCCATTTGATGTAAAACTGGAAACTGGTCTTCACTCAAAAGACTGTTAAAGAAAATGCTTTTAACGAAACACCATTAATTTCAGTGAATTCCGTTGATGTATTCTGCCATCTCATCTGTTTCTGTTATTGGATCTTCTTCTACAAAAAACATGAAATCAGAATTAAAGATTCTTTAGTTTGTTTTTTACCATTAGAAAATAATTATTTATAAACACAATCAAATTTTCAGAGCAAGCAAAGCTTTTTCAAAGTCTGCTTGTGTTATTTGCAACACATGCTTTGGTAAAACGACGAGCTTTTTCAGAGGCGGTTTTCTCCTTAAGATATTTCTCATTCAAATATACGTACGACAACTCAAAATTCAGTTAAAAATATGCAGGCCTACATAATACAATCAATTAAATCATACAAACTGCTATACTTTTATAATTATTACTGTCGCGTAGACAAGCTATTTTCTTACCTTAATTATATGTATTTATGAATATTATTATTATGTAAATCATTGATTGTATATTATATATAGATAACTATTACGAGTAATAAATCAGTTCTCTACATCTACACATTGTGGAGGTTCCTACCGGGGCTATTGAATTATGATATGGAAATTTGGATGAAATCGATCAACTCTTGCTGCTAGAAAACTTCCTCCCAAAAAAAGTCTTGAGTGCATGGGAAGCTAATCGCAACAACAATTCACTTCACGCTATCAAAGAACATATGGAACGCTGTTTATAAGGAACTAAAACTGCGAACACTAGGACAATGCCACCAAACTCTGTCGTCTCACCGACTTCGGATTCAAGAAAGATGCTGTAGGAAGCCTACTCTATTTGGATAGCCTGACCGAAAAAGTTGTGCCACAAACATGGACAAACCCACGGTCAAAGCAATGCTATTGCTCAAAACATTCAAGTCTTCTCAAGATAAGAACAAAGTAACACATCAATTAAATCATTATATTTATATCCTTATATACCGTCATATTTAATATATGACAGACATTTAAGTACATTTCATCTTTTATGTTCTAGTAAAGTATCTATCTTGCACGTGTTTCCATTTTATTTATCTGATTCTTGCCTTACAAGAATCATACACAAACGTAATTACAAATTATGTTTTTATCAAATGTTCTATTACTTGTATATTTAAACATCATAATTCTATTTCCGTGAATTAACATAAAATCTGAATCACTAAGCAAGTTAATTTAAATAAATCAAATATTTAACTTTAATCAAATTCACCTGAGTTAATTTGACACTTTAAACTAAAATTTCAACAGCCTTTTTAAATGATGTTATTCTTGACTTTGGGACTTTTCGATAATAAATTCAATTTGCAACAAAAAACCCATTGACTTCAAAAATGATTCCAATATTCGCACGTTCCTCGGATTAATTTCTTAAGCTTTCCTTTCATCACTAATTACAAGAAAGCCTTTTGTCTTTTTTATTAACAATATAATTCACATTAATTTATTTCCCCTGATAACATTTCATTTTGAAATAACATTACATGTCCATTTATAGGCTTTCACAGAGCTATTCTCACTACGTACCTTGTGAATAAAATATTTATTTCCTTCTTAATCTAGCCTAATTTGTTTGAGATTAAGCATTTATTTACAAATTATATTTGTATTGATGGCAAACAAATTGTGTTTAGATATTACTTACAATATGATTGATGAATACTTACTATCTTACAATTTCCTTTTGATAAATTAGGTTCATTTATTAAATAATGTATAGGTTCAAATTTTTCTTCCTTTTTCTTCCTTATTACAACTTACAAATCTAAACCACTGAATGAGTGATTAGTCCTTGATGCTTCATCATAACTTATTAGTATAGCATTAATAACAAACGAAATTCATCTTGTCCATACAACTCAAAGGCTTTCTAATTTTCTTTTATTTTATTAATGTCCTATTATTTACTTTTCCCAAAATCACGTAAGAATACTTTCATCATTAATAATGAAGGATTTATATGACAAGAACTAGCACTTTTAATATCATTTGTACATGAACAAATTTTATATAATTAGTAAAGACACAAAGAGCATTGAATATATTTATTTAGTTGGAAATCGTTATTTCAAATGCTAAGTTTACTAATTTCCATTTCAAGTTTTTGTATATCTACTAGAGATAATACTTTACGCCTGCCATAAAATTATACATCAAACACAAGTATTTTCATAAGAAACCTTAAGATATACTTATTACATTAAAGCCTATCATGATTAATTTTCAAGCTGCCCACTGAATTATTTTTAAACAGTCAGAAGATATCACAAAAGATTGTTATAAAGACAATCGTCTGCCACTTTTTTGCTCTTCAAAGTTATAAAGGGTTATTTCCGACTTATGTCCATATATTATATCAAGTCTAATTCTTGACTTTTTTTATATTGCTGTTGACTTTCTTTTTTGGATTGTGTTATTATAAATACTACAAAAGAAAACTAACAAGATGATGTCAGATTTTGCCCCCTTTTTTGGTACCAACCTACTTATAAAGTAATAATTTATGTATCAAGACAAGATGTTATTTTAAAATACTTTTTATTACTTCAACTTCGACAATCTTTCATAGACGTTTGGTGGCAGGTTTGTTATTTTAAATTGAAGAAGCTTCTAATTTAAATGTACAGATTTTGTTTAACTTGTCACGTATTTATTTGATGGCGTGTTTTTTTGCAAGGTACTTGGTCTCATTCGAAAAAGTTATCATTTCCTGTTGTAAGGTATCTTGGCACAAATTTCAGAAACGTTTGCTCTTAGCTTAGGAATCACTTAATAGATATAATATTCGTGGCTAGCTTTAATAATCCTTTGCTTAAAGAGTAATAATCGCATAATGAAATATTCAAGATGTAAATGTTTTTTAATATTCAATTCCATTATCTAAATAATCATCTTCTTCTTAAGGGAAATGATAAGTGGTAGAAGGGTAGATGTGTTTATTCTAAAGAGCATCATCCCCGAACTATTACACTCTTCACAGTTTAATTAATCACTTTAAGCTATATAAATATGCAAGAGTTATTAAACAATCTACAGAACGAATGTTTATTTCTCGATCCATTCCTAAACTTATTTCTTGGTTGTTGATGTTTTTGTTAAATTATACAGAGATTTTTTAGTGTTAATGAATTCTTTTGATATGTCACATCCACAACCATATTCTTAACAATTACAAATGACAGAAAACTTTGAACTATAGAATATAATCCACTCTAAGTACTAGACTCATTCCAAGTATTATGTCTTGTTTTGGTTTTTTCCTATACTTTCAACACCAATAACACATTTACTTTTGTTACGCAGATTTTAAACTATGGATAACAAAACATGTTACAATACTAGATACTTATCTTTTTGAGTACAATTTATTCCTCCTGCTTAATGTTCTTATTTATCTTCATTTTCCAATTATTTAAATCTAGGAACCATCCATTTATGTTATTTAATACCGTTTTGCATTGAAAATCCAATTCAAAGCAAGTTATTTTGTATCACTACCCCTTTTTTATATAGTTAATTTGCTTTGTTTTTGAAAAAACGGTATTTAAATGGTGCTAGATAAAACAATCTTTTGTACATTTTTAATGGACCTTACTTAAATTTCATGGAAAAGCTATTTTAGTTTAATCAAAAATACATCTATCTTAAAAGCTTTTACACCAAAACCTTCCAATTATATTGTAAATTGTACCTTGCAATTTACTTTATTTCATTGTAAGAGGAGAAAATTGATATTGCCCCATTCCATCATCATCAAGCCCCTTTGAGGTGTGGATGTTTATTTGATATGTAATGTTGACGGTTTTGTTTTATTGGTGCCCTCGTCATATCATAGATATCTTCGCCACAAACCTGTGGAAAGATTAAAAAGGAAGTCCTTCAATATAGATATAGAAATTTCCTTTTTTCTGAGCCATTTAGCAAACTAACACATTTTGTGCTTCTTACGTTTTTGTTTGGATATGCTTTTTCCTTTAATAATGTAAATTGTTTTTTAGATTGATAAATTCGTTTATTATTTTTCTTATTAGATATCATGGCTGTTAAGTTCTTCGAAGCTCTTTTATTGTCTTTGGTCGTTGTTGCTGTTATTTCAACTGTCTACGGAGAAGGTGATTTTGATCGCCAATTCATGAGCTTTGGAAAGCGAGCAGGCCCGGCTAAATTTGACGAGGGCGCAGGATTCGATCGTCAATTCATGAGCTTTGGAAAGAGATCTGATGATGTAAGTTAAAAATAGCTGTATCTATAAATAGCTGTTTGTTATTTATAGTTTGACAGAAACTTTATGCACTTCGGGAAAAGAGGTCCCGTTGCCCTGGCCGCATACTCCCATTATCCAGAGAAGAAAGACTTTGATCGGGAATTTATGCACTTCGGCAAACGCTCAGGAGATTTTGACCGTCAATTTATGTCCTTTGGGAAAAGAAGATAATGATCCTCTAAAGCAATATATAAGTTTATTTTTCACTCCCACCCAAAATAAATATGTCTGTCAAATATAGCTAAAGAAAGCTCTTTTGTTTCCAATCCAATGTCAATTTATCATCGTCAATTATGTTAACAATTTTCAAAATATACACAACATCTAACGCTTCATATTATAAATATACTTATAAGTTATTGCAATTAGTTTGTCCAGGAAAAGATCTCTCCATCCAATACACCAAAGACTGTGAAGAAAGAAATAACTTGGCAAGAAGAATTTATTAATCATTCCCATACAATTTACTCTCGCTTCATAAAACATTTTTGTATTATTTTTTTAATAAATTTGCACCTACACCCACAATTCATTGTTAATGGAAAAAGGTTAATCCTTGACGCAAGTTGTATAAATACCTATACTTTCCTTCCTGTAAAAATAATATTTTCCTAGATTACCGTCTAAAGCTGTTTATTGACATGGCTCTTTCAAAAAATATCACATGAAGTCATATCATCTACTTTATAGGATTATATGCCAAAAATAACAAAAAAGCAGACCTTCATGACGGGGTTAAATAAATTAATAATCAAAAGACTGCACAATTTGGCTGTTACAAAGCTAACTGAGAAAAATAATTAAAAACAATGGGATAAATTTTATATTTTTCCTTCCATTAAAATGAATGTTTTGTTATTTTGAAGAAGAAGACAGATTTATTTGAAGATATGACTTTACTTGATAATACGGTGTTTCAATTTTAGGCAGGATGTTAAGGGGTTTTAATGATATGACACAATAATTGAGGAAATTGTCATTTTATGGAAAAGGTCAATTTTCGATTTGAAGTAAAACCTTTCAATTCTATTTCATTATATAACATTGAATCACCCCATTCGCAGTGACGTCTTTGTAACAAGTTCAAGCTAACTTCCTATTTTAATATAAAAACAAAACTCCACCATCCAGAATACTGTACTTCATTTATACATATATATGTAATTTGAAGAGCTCCAAGTACAACCACCAATTTATTCTTCACTTTAATGCCCTCAATGTTAGTGTGTTTGTAAACAACTGTACCATTTATTGAAATTTTTGTAAATAAAAAATTATTAAGAATGTGATTGAATTTCTGAATCAAACAAGGTCAATTTATGAAAAAGATATTTGATTGATATCTAAATAGTAATCGATCATCTTCTAAAGTAAATAAATATGATATGTGATCCTTATCAGCAGTATTCAGCACGCATAAAAAACTTTTGTTAGTTATTTGATCATATTTTGTTTGGGAAAGCAGTCTTATGAAGGGTATAATTTATGACAAGGCTCGAATTTATTTCCTACCTCTCTGTATAAATAAAAGTATATGTATGTTTGTGTGGTGATAGTTGATTTGTCATTTATTTTCCGACAACACTTATTCACAGCATAAAATGGTCTGTCAATTGTATAAATAAATGTATTTGTTCGATTGATCTATCGCACTTTTTGAAATGATACTTTTATTACCTGCCGCATCATTTTAACTCTTTTACAGTTCTAACCAAAATGGCATTGACCTTTAAAAGCGGTGTTATTTTCTACTTAATTAGGCATTGGTTAAAGTTTTAGTTAGTGAAAGAGTTTTTTAGTAGCAAACTGTGCAGACTTCCTCTTTTCATTTGATCAAAACAACTTTAGATAGTTGTGCGCAATGATGTATTAATTATTTGAATATTATTACATATTTCAGATTCTTCTACCTACAAAAACTTTTTTACCATCACTACAAAGTGATGTGTTAACAAAAAAGAAATTTAATGATGGATAACTTTTGTTGTCCCTTCATCAAGCATCATCACCAAAAAAATTTATTTACCCATTGACCTTCTGAATATGTCTTTTGTAAAGTTAAAAAATGTACACCTTCTTTTTAAATGAGCGAGCTAAAGTTTATTCTAAACAAATAAAAGCACCTTTCTTTAACTATATTCAATCAAATTTAATCCTTTCTACATCAAGATAGTTGCTTCTATGTGATTAAATTGGATGGTGCTAGCTTTTGATTATTTATTGAGGTTTTCTGTATAAACAAACACTGTTATTAGTTTAAGAGATATATTATCACAAGCATGTACCTTCTACTTTTATCATTTTGATGGTTTGTATTCGTGAGGTGTGCTTATATTTTCAGTTTGTAATACATTTTCTTTTAATTCTAGATATGTCATGGTAACTCAAACTGAGGTACCTTTTAACCACGACTGTGCCGCATAATTAATTATCACTTACCTGTAAATAATATTTTTCTATTATAAATTTTATTTAAAAGAATAATCGCTGTTGAAAGATTTGTCAAATGTGTGCCATATTGCCCAACCTGTTCCCTCATAAACATTCCACAAAAACCCAATTCCGGATTTACTATATTGGTTCTCAATAGACAATGTCTTGACCCACACAATAACACTTTTTATAAAGAATCCGTCAACTTCGATTATAATCCTAAACAACTTACGAAATCGAATTTTTATTATTTATGTATTTTATTTTTACAATTTTGAATGATTCAATTCAGTTATGTTTTATTGAACTTCCTTGGAGCTAATTCACCATAATGTGCCTTATATGTGTATAGCAACTTTTTTCATTTTATGTTTTTTAATAAAGTTTTTTGGTAACAAAAGTATGTCTCAATATATAGATCTTATACCATTTAAGGATCATAAAGAGTTAATAAAAACAATGATATTATCGAGTTGATCAACTTTAAATATGTGATTCTAGTTTGATCATTAATAAACACAAAGAGAAAATAATTTATTAAAGCCATAATACTTTTAATATCTAATGTAGTAGCAGATTAAGAGCTACATGTGACAAATACAAACTAATTATTATTCTTAAATTTGACGATTAAATTCTTAAGCTTTTCATTATCTTTAAGAAGGGCATTTACATGTGGGCAGTTCATGGCAACATTATTGAAGGCGTTTTCATAAAATTCAAAAACATTCTCTAATTTCTGAAGATTTATTTTTCCATCCACCTTGGTCAAATCAACATCCAGTGGGTTTTGTTGGAAGTAGTAGATTAGATACTTCATTTTGTTGATGAATTGAATGGGTTCTGGTTCGGAATTTTCATAATCTTTAAACAATTGAATTGTGATGTCTCCGATACTTTGAAGACTACATCCTAATGTACTGAGAGTATCTGCAACCTTTCCCAAAAGCACGGCATTCGTCCCCTGCCTTTGATTTTTGTCATTCTCCTTTCCTAATTGAACAACTTTTTTCTTTTCATCATTAAGTTCCTTTTCAAGCTTCAAAATAGTTGATTTAGACTTTTGATGTTCCCCATATTCATTGACAAATTTGTTTCCCAAATCTTTTTCTTTCTTTTGATGGGCATCATCTCGTTTTTTCAATTCTTTAGTATACTCTTCCTTCAATTTTGTATTTTGCTCAATCAAATCCTTGATCTGCTTTTTTTGATTGTTAACTTTCGTATTATCCGAAACTCCTTCATAGCTACTGACAATCTCATTCTTTTCAGCTAGATTCTTTTCAAGTTCATCGATTTTAATCATCATCTCAATCTCATTTTCTTTGTACTTGTAAATTAACGGATGATACTCATCGAGAGGATGTGACGCACCTCCGCTGTGGCCTTTTCGAACCACTGAAATGGCTAAAATGTCGTCAAGATGCTTCGAGAATCTCCCGATTACTCCATTAGCTTCTTCCTTAGTTTGCTGAACTCGTTTAATCTCTTTCAACAAAGCGTTGATAACCTTAGACGAATTCATAGTCACATTATCTGAAGTTTCGGCCAACAACCTGATAATTTCATCTTTATTAGCAATATCTTCAAGATTTCTAGCCAATATCGAATCTCGGTAAATTAATTGTTCATTTGCCCTGGCCAAAAGATTCAACGCTTTAGAATGAGATATGGCGTCACTCGTTCCCAATGGATCTGACTCGATATCCTCGACATCAAATGGCTTTCCAAATCCTTGTGTCTTCATAGCCATACTCCGTACTTGTTTGTATTCTGCTATCAAATCAGGAATTTTGATTACGTCTTCAGGTCTAACTAATTTAGCTAAAGTCTTGAAATCATTTTCGTCCTGCTACCGCAAGAATCTTATGAAACTCGGACAATTCCAGTTGTTTCCTTAGGTCTGCTTGTTGGCCATCAAGATAATCGCGGTATAGCCTTTCTTCTTTCTTCAAATCTTCAAATTTATTCTTGATATCATTATACTTCTTGCAATACTCTTTTTTCTCCTCCTCCAATTCAGCATCCGTCGAAACAATAACATGTTCTTCTAGAAAGACTTTCGCAAGTTTAATGTCATTGAAAAGGACTCGGCAATTTGGGCAAGGAGCAGAAGAAGAACCATGAGATTTGAGAGTTTCCTGTATACAATGCCTATGGAAAGCATGACCACATTCAAGCAAGCAAAGATGCTCTTTTTCATAGTTATCAAAGCAAATTTGGCAACTAAAAAAGAGCTTAGATTGTGTTGATTTCCGCATCTAAACGAACAACATATTAATAGTTGTTTCAAAACTAATTCAAAAAAAGCTATAAATATTATGGTTCAATTGTATTAATCTACCGATTGTTATACGAACAACACATAATTTTAAATGCCAGCACATACCTTTAATTTCTGATATTTGAATATGTAAAATTTGAAGACGTGCTTATTTTAAATATATAACAAATATTACGACTGCTTTATTTGAATGTGTTTCTTGTTGGAATCATGCAATGCAATTTTTCCCGTTAAGATATTGTCGGTACAAAATATACTATACTTATAGAACTATCAATGCCTTGCTTCTCTTACAATATCATTTGAAATTTGTTCGCGGTGGCAAAATAGGTACACCTTCGGCACTATAGATAGCAACTAAAGGGTATTCTTAAGGGTACGAAGGAAGTGTAAGTCTTAATAACTATAGTAGGACATGCATCACCCAAATCCCGCCATTAATGACAAAATACGTGTCAAGAATCATATTTTCAGGTCTTTTAAAATGAAATTCATTAGGTACCGACTGACGGAGTATGAACGCTTTTCTAAGAACATATTTTTACTCTAAAATGAGTTTATAAAGTATCTTATTTTTTAAATTTGATTCACTTTGTCATGAGCACTTACACTAACAAAGATAAAGTGGCTCTCGTAAAGACTTATTATCAAAGCCATAAGAGCATCATCTTGACTCAAGGCGAATCAACAAGAAAAGAGCTCCAATTAGGAACTCCGTTCTCAATGGGTAAGCAAATTTTAAAACTCGAGATATGCTTACACTGCCCAATAAAGGATTCATTAGTCGTCTCTTTGTTTGATAACTGAACTTACATACACGGTTGACGTGCTCCTGATGAAGAATGAAGGGCTATCTTTTAATTCTTTGGTAAAAGAAACTAATGTCTCTAAGAACTCAATTTACAAGATCCTGAAAGAGTTGAACTATAAGTCATGTTTGCTTAATGAGAAAAAATGTATTGCTTGCGATTCTTATTAAAACTACTATATGGGACTACATATTTTTAATTTGATTGACGATGAAATAATGAAGAAGCAATAAACTGCAGCTGTCCAGCACATTTGTCTAAAGTTTTTTTACTTTTTACATTGAATAAAAGCATTTTTTTGATTTATTGTATGTAATTTGACCAACTATTAACTACCCCATAATAATATTTTTTATATATTGTTACTACCAAATAATAGTGGCTATAGATAATATTACATTCCCTGCACCAAAAAACGCCCTTATCAAAACAAATATACGATAGGACACATTTATATAAAACACCATTAGACAACCTTATCTTAAAAATGATTCTAAGCGACAAAAAAAAATTTTCATAGAAAGATAAGTACATTTTGATAAATATGGTATATTTAAAGATCAACATTATACAATTAACATCAATTTAATTGTGGCTGCAAGATGATGTTGACTAGGAAAGCTATTATTATTTTGTGGAGTTTTCTTTCCATTCCTGTTATTATGACTTTAGGCTTGTTGGCTAAGAGTATGCCTTATAGGGAGCAAGGATTTTTTTGCAATGATGTGGAGATTTACAATCCTTTTAGACCAGATACCATCCCAGCTGCATCGATGTCAAAGCTTTATAATTTGATCTATGCTATTATTATTCCAGCAACTGAATTCTTATTCATTAAATTCATATGGGCTAAACGATTCCCTGCCGAAAGAGATTTTAGTTTCTTTGCAACCTTAATAACCAACACAATCTTCTTCGTCATAATAATGTTGAGTGGCGATCTTCTCCTTGACGTCACTGCAAACATAGCCAAAAGAACAATTTCACGCTTAAGACCAAATTATATGGACGTTTGCAAACCAGCAAATTTAGATGTCCTCTGTCCCTACGGCTCACAATACTACGTATCAAATTACACTTGCACCGGCTTATCTGATCCCGACCTCCATTACGCCTTTCCTTCCGGCCATTCTGCTCATTCGGCTTACTTTGCCGTTGTAATGATAGTAAGTTTATATAAATAAGTTTGATTTTATTTGAATAGTTTTATTTACAAGCACGTTTCATTAAAACCTCTCCGATCAAATTTTTCCTCCAATTCTTCACAGCAACTTTAGCAATATTTGTTTGCTTAACTCGAGTACGTGACTTCAAGCACCGACTATCTGACGTTGCTGGAGGTGTCATGTTAGGAACACTCTTCGGCCTAGCCGTTATCTTCTTTGTTTTGGAAAACTTCAAATCAACAAAAAAGATCTTTCTTCCTGACAACAACAAACAATCTTCAACAAACAATGAAGTGAGAAAAGTCACTTTCGATTGCACAATCGGTGGTGATACTCATTGTATGCCTTTCAAAAAAAGTGTCCCCACATATGGTTGCTCTGAACAAGTGTAAACAAAACAAGTTTATTTAATAAAGTTTAAATGTATATAATAAATCCACAATAAAATTTTTCTTTACAAAACAACGTTATTACCCGGTCCAAAAGGTTGTTCTAAATATCTTCTTAAACATACTTTGACAATTGATACGAAAATTTATCCAATTTATTCAGCAAAGTCAGTGCAGTTGGTCGTTCATTCAAATCCAATTTCCAGCAAGCCATCATAATTTCGTAAATTTCATCAGGACAGTTATGAGATTGGCTTAATTTGACACCTCCAAGTAAGGCATTTCCCAATTCTTCAGGTTCAATATCAGCAAAAGGCTGTTGCGCACATGCAAATAACTCCCAGAATAAAATACCTATTGAATATACATCCGAAGCAGAGGTGAATTTCTGTTCATTGATAGATTCAACGGCCATCCATTTGATAGGTTGATTCGCATTGTTTGCTAGGCAATAGTAATCATTTGGGAATAAGTCACGACTTAGAGAATCATCCATTATTTGAACACATAATCTGTCGTTATCACCTATTTTTGATTCGTAAACAATGCAATTTCTGCTTGCTATATCTTTATGCAAAACCTTTAATCTGTGCAAATGGCAAATTGCTTTTAAAATTTGTCTTCCAATTGATGCAAGTTCGTGTGTTCTCAAAGAGTTATAACTGTAAATATTTCCCAGTGAAGTTTGGGAGTGATTGTCGTCTTCAATTCCATAATTATTTACATTCGTTTTGGATCGGCATTGAATCAGGAATTTCTTTAGATTTCCGAACCCGTCGTGACGGTAAAATAGAATAGGAAATTCCTTCGACAAATCAGGTTTGAATGAAGCTGCTCCAATAACTTTAGCCAAATTAGAGTGTGCTGGGACATTGTGAAAGACTAAAGCTTGACTGAGAAATTTTTGAAATTGACTGTGATCTGCTGTTGGTTTGAGAGTTTTCGAATAGACAGGAATATTCTCAACCCCTTCTGTTAACTCTTCATCCTCTACGTCACATCCCGCAAATAAATTTGAATTATTTTGCCACAAGCAGAATCGTACCTCGCCAAACGTACCTTGAATTAGGTATAATTAAAAGTAATACATTTTTCCAATCCTACCTTCAAGCTCCGTGAAAGGAGCTGCGGTAACTTGCTTCCGATCTACATAGAGATCCGCCAAAGCGCCTTGTATATTTACACCACTTCCTTCGCCATCCCCCACAATTTCGGATTCCTTTGTCGAATAGTTGAAGAAAGCAGACATTGGCGGTGCGCCTATTGAGGAGCGGGGTGTCGAAGTTGTTGGAAGCAAGTATTGTTGAGTCGTATATTGAGCAGTATTATTTGCCTGAGACACTACTCCTGAAGATGCCATCGATGTAAAACCGGTAGATAATTTTTCAGAAATAAAAGGCAAATGGGATAATTTTGTATTTCCATCTTCTGATCCAAAATATCTCTTTCTGTTAGTTTCTTTTCTCATACAACTCCAAATTAATAAAACTATGCATAAGAAAAAAGCTGTCGAAACACCTAATGAAATTAATAGAACTTGCTTAGGCGTTGGGAAAGTTTGAATACCACCCCCAGGTAAATTGAGCTTAAAGTCGTCATCTTCTTGCATATATCTTCCCCGTGAATTTCCTAAAGCACATATTTTTTCTTGTTTCAATATGAAAGAAGTTGGATGTTCAGTAGAAGGCCATGAAATATTGAAATGAATTTGAACCTGAAATTGACCGGCTCTACTTCCCGTGCATCTGTGTTCAACTGAAAATTGTTCAACCTCAAGTGGTAAGAAACCATGCAACGGAATATGAATTATTGGGACAACATTAAAATCTTCCGAAACAGCTTTAATAGAATAGGAAATGGGATGTTTTCGTACCATTGAATTCCAACTTAAATTTACATGAGACGTGTTAGCGTTGATTCGATAGGGAAATTTTGTTGAATACTGATTAACTTTTCCTTTTTCTACGTATTTCATTTCGGCTAGTATTCCCATTGTTCTGTTCATTTCTTCCCCAGATATAAATAAGTTGAATGATTGGGAAGTTGGAGTAGGAAATAGAAGTAATAATAATAGACATTTTGATAATGCCATCTTGGCAATGAGAGTCTGAAAGCAACAAAATGCAATTTACGGAAAAACAATATTCTAAGATGAACGGTATATTGTTTGTCTAACTCAATATAAATAATATATCGTTCTTCTTCTTTCAAACAACCAACATATATACATCAATCTATTTAATCTCTTATCTTTTCTTCTCAAAATTTGTCAAAACTTCCTCGAGACAGTGTTACGTCAAAAAAGTTTTTAATTAAAAAAGTACTTATAAATTTTGTCTTTTGATTTAGAAAAGAGACAAGTATGAAAGCTCAAAAAGACTTCTTCAACCATCCAAACAACTCTTTGTCTTTTACTCTTTTTGATATGTGAGAAAAGCAAATGATTTTTTGTTAGTTTGAATATATAATTATGTATAATTTATTGGAGATGATGACTTGTGTACTAAAAAAAGGGTGCGAGGTTGTTATAATGGGGAAAGTGCGATAATATCAAAGGTAAATATCAAAAAGTTCAAATAAATAAATATATTCAGGACCAACCTATTAAATAAATACTTTACATCTTTTTTTGCTGCAATAAAGTTTGTTGCAAAAGAGATAGGCGTGAAATAAAAGGAGTAATTTACGCAGAAGAATAAATCACTTATTATTTCCTTTAACCATAAATAAATCATTAATAAACAAAAATAAATCTCGGCTTATCATTTTAATATCTAATTAGCACAAGATTGTTGTACCCACGAAAATGATTAATTCCAAGTATATATCACATGCTTTAATAGGACCACATAAACTACTTGGGCAAGCCTACTTTAAACCCTTTCAAAAAAGGTTCTCTTCGCAACTCTTTAAATAAATAAAAATGCGCAAGATGATTAATAAGTAAATCGTAAAAATGCCATCATCATTACCCAAAACGCTTTTACTTATTTTTAGTTGTTCTACAGAACATTTATCAAACCAATTTATATGATATAATTGTAAAAGGATACACCAAAAAGTCGTCCCTTTTTCGAATAGGCACTTTTTGAGCTCATTGAGATTGGTATGAAAAAGCGTAGATGTAGTGTGTACTTCTCTTTTTTTGTTCATGCTAACAACTACATCATCTCAATTTTTTCTCAAAATACAAAAGGTTATTTATAAATATGTTGTAAAATGACTAGAAAGATTAATGGGTAACAAAAAATTAGTCCAAACTTATGACGTAACGGGTAGTGTTTTAAAGCGGTAATTAGCGTGATGTGATTAACATTTTACAGATGCTTTTTTATATACTTACAAACAGAAGTTCTAAAAAGTCACAGCAGGTAATATAAGTATTATTATGCCATAAAACAAACGGAGAATCTTAGTTTAAGGGCAGATTTATTTGATTGGCATGTTTCATAGTCAGAGCAAAAACAAATAATAACATATGAATATAATAATTGTAGTTTTGATTTTAATTGGCCCGATACAATAGTTGATTTAGATATTAATTCAAATTATGGCGGCATTATAATTAGTGAGAGATATATCATTGAGGTAGCCTGTCAATAGACGGTAAAATTAGATGCCAATTTGAACGGTCTTTGTCAAAGGTATATTAAATTAAAGGTAGTATGATATATCTCTTTAAATAGAAGTCCAGCATTAGCTCAATTAAAAAGATAGAATGTACAAAAGAGACCATATACTTTCTAATTATAAAAAGATGGCATTATGTCACGGCATTTAAACTAACCAACAAAAACAGTCAAACAGTAAGACACTTGTAAATCATTTTAATGGCGAGGTGATAGGTCATTTCCTAATGACTTTACCATTCGTCTCAAACAAAAAATAATGTTCTTTGTTTATTTAATGGCATCGAGAAAAAGAGTGCATAAGTAACTTAGCTTGATTAAACACCATTTCTAGGTCAATCCCTAACATGAATCAAGTATAAGAAACAAAAAATTATACTTGTGTATCATATACATATTTAAAAAGGGGCACTACTACTTAAGTTCATGTACGTACTTTTTAGATAAAAAATATACATATTTCCCACATCTTTAGAAACCACCACTACTACTAACTAATCTAAAGGATGGTTCGTTAAAGTTCAAAACTTAAAAGGAGATTAAATAAATAGGAAAAAGTATTTTCTTTACAAATGTGGTGTTTAAATGTGCAAAAAAGACTCTTTTGGAGATTGTTCATCACTATTAAGTAAATAAATAAAGACTCAAATTTAATGTACTAAATGGTTCGGAGGTAAATTTCATGAGAATGAGACCAGTGAGTATAGAAATCAATTTGCCATTATTTAAATGGAATAAAATGATTTGTGCTGAGGATTAGTTCTGTTTGATTAGTTGGGGATAAAAAGACGTCAACAAATGACAAATATCTTTCAGGTGATTGATGATGGTGGGTTGTTAGAAACAGTATTTTTAATAAATGAAGCGCCCAACCTGAAATTAGGTGCTATTAAACAAATGGCAGGTTAAGCAAAGAAAATTGGCTGTGATTTTTTTGAAAGCTGAACAAATTGAACTATTACACTCAAGTTTATTTAAACCAAGGGAGCGTGATTAATGTTCACATCATAAAAGTAATCTTTTCTTTTGTTTTCTCTTAAAAACGAAAAACCTGTTTTGGTACAAAAAAGCACTCAAGCAAAGGATAAATTATTATTAAGAATTTTAAAAAGAAAGTGTCAAATTACGCAAGATGACAACGATTACTTCCGCGCAACTTAACAAATGCCGAAACAAATATAAATATGGAGTGGTTAACAATAAGGTGGTAGATGTTTTGCAATCAACAAAATTGAATGCAATGGGTCAAGTGATGTATTGTGTCTGTACAAAAGGGATAAGCTCCTTCTTAAATGGGGGCCTTTAATTATTATTGTTGTTATTTTGTTATATCCCATTATCTTTAAGTTGCTTTGTTAATCAAAATAAACAGCGTGCAACCAAAACTTTAATTCACTTGCACTTTGATGTAATAGTTTGGATGACAAATTGGTCCTTAAACATAAATTAGCTAAATTCAAATGTTATTAAATGAATATAGGGTGATTAATAATTTATATTCCATGTACACATCAAAACAAACAACACCATCAATTTTGCAGCTGTTATGAGTAACAACGAAATATCTAGCAGCGAGGATCGTCTGCCCTTGATTAAGTCACACTTTAATAAATTTACATAAAAGTTAATGCATTAATTGTGTGGCAAAAGTAGATTAGCTTGTAGTAGAATTGCAACAATATGTGCAATAGTGAGAGGTGGATTATGAGTGAAAGGTGTTAAAACTGTAGACTAGGTAAGATATCAGAAAAAGATAAAATTCAGAAAGATGGCTGGCATATGGTGATGTGCTGAGTAAATAGTTTATTTGGAAAAGTCATCAGCAAAAAAGTAGCAACTTACAATATGAGGAAGAAGATACTTACACTTAATTTATGCAACAATCAAAAAGTATTGCAACAATGTATTTCAGCAAAGTATTTTAACAAAGTATTTTAACAGAATATTTCCTTTGTCATGTGCCTCTTTAATAATAAGATTATGGTTGATGCTTTATATAAGTATTTTTTATTTTAAAAATTCAAAAGAACAAACTTATTTAGATGGATGTTTGTAACGGTAAGGCATTTAGCACTATTTTTATTTGAAAGGATGACACGTAGATGCGACAATCAAGATAAATGAGCTTGCATATGGTGATTATTACCCTTTGTTTGAGGGAATACTATTATTCAAAATTGAATTTTAAAATTTATTCAATTGTTGATTATGCAAAAAAGAAATATCACTCACAATACAAGCTAAGGAATGTAAATTCAATAAGCACAAAAAAGTTAAAAAGAACTTCAGATACATTTTTATAAAGAAGAGTGTTTTTTAGGATAACTTGAGACACAAAATTAGTCATCCCTCATTCAATCAGATAATAATCTTTAAGATCAAGCCGACACAAAAATACAGGTTAAACTTAAGACTTTTGTTTTGAGATTATCTATCTCAGTGCAATACCGACAAAATACCACAAAATAGTAATGTAATATGAGAAGACGGGTGGTTATTTATTTAATAATTTAGCCATTACTTCAAAGTGATTTATTTTGATAAATTCTAATCTAATATACAATTATTTCTTAACATATTTTCATTTACAAAAAGCAAGCTTTTTTCATACACCAGAAAAACCACTGAATTGACAATAAAACCACGAACAATCAAAACTAATCCGCCTTTATAAAATCCTCTAAGTCCATTTTTATTCCAAATACTTTTCACAATTGCTTTGGCATTTTTTTCTTTTAGCCCCAACTGCTCACCCGTCTGTATTTTGTTTTTGACAATTTCAATAGGACAAATAGATAACCAAGAAATCGAACCTGCCATTCCACCCGCAATCAACTGTGTCGCCGTCTCATTGAACTTCCTCCCAATAAAAAATCGTCGAAGCATCTCATACACGGGAATATAAAAGAGATATCCTATCATGTCGCGAACCACCATTGCCCCAGACCCTTCATATAACCCTCTCAGTCCTTTGTGTCTTAATAATTTGGTGGCACAATTTACGGGACCAGAAAAAGAAGCCTTTGTATTCAGCAAAGTCCGCTGCACTTGAAGCTTTGTCTTTATATTTTCAATAGGTATACCAGGAACTAATTGCATGCATGTGCCAACCATTGAAGCACCTACTATTTCGTACATTGGCAGACTGTTTTTATCCATTTTTTCGATATTTGGATGCATATATTTCAAAGTCCACCCGTACCCCGAGAAAAGAAGTGAGTTTTGAAAGCCAATCGAAAGAAATGGTCCCGCCATTCCTTTATACAAGCCATGGATATTTTCTTGTTTTATTGTTGTAATAAAGGTATGCAGCGGAGACCTAAACGTCGAAATAGTTTGAAGTCTTGTTTTAACTGTATCAAAAGGATGCCCTATCAATAAGCCAATTCCGCCTTAAACTAAAGTTTATTTATTAATAAATCGGATTTAGCCTACCAGAAATCCAACCAGCCACAAAATCATCCATTTAAAAGTGTTATAATGTGCACAAATTGATTAACTAAAGTATCAATGTATGTAAGACAATAAAATACACGTCTGGTCATCATCTTCTTATCTTATGACGGTCAATTTTTTGTCACGGTTCTTAGAACGAGAATATAAGTACGTCTTTAATTAATTGGGAATAATTAAATGGTTAATCAGCAGGTAATTGAACTTTTATTAAGGAATTGATAAAAATGTTGTTATTATTGATGTTGTTTTTAAATAAAAGGCCTTTAATATTTTTGTGTGTCCATTTTTAAACGAATCATGATTTGCAAATGATTCACCAAATATCCATATTCCCTTTCTTTTATTAATACAGATACCACCACCTCATTTGTTTATTTAAAAGAAATGGAGCTTACTATAGTATGAAAGAACTTTAAATTCCAGCAAATAATATTGCTGTTTACTATATCTTTTATAAATTGCCCCATTATTTGCCCAATTAAAATTATCATTTAATTCAAATAAGCAAACAATGTAAGAATAACTACTATTTGTATCTTTCTTTTTTATTAGCAATTTTTTTTATGACTTTTCCTTCGTTACAACACTATATTATACTTCAATCATTTTTTGTCTTACTAATTAATTGTTGGGTAAAGAACAAGTCTGACGAATATGTGGTTAATTTATTAGATTAAATCATGTCCTTTTCGATTAAATAAAGACATAATAGTTTTGAAGATTTACATAGTGAATAATGCTTGTTTGCCGAAAAAATGTTTCATTTTAACTGGTAGTGGTATGTATGTAATGGTCGAAAACAAAGCTTACTCATCTCAAAAATAGTTAAATAGTGTGGCTTTTCCCATTTTTTGTACTGTTCTGAGAGAACTTTATTTTTTTTATTTGATATCAATTTTTAAACATATCAACCATCTTCGTATGCAATCAAAGTTTTAAAAGGGGATACGCACATGGATATGTAATATTTACTTTCTCTTCATTCATATCCCTTTCAAATAAAGCCTTACCATACTTGGAAACTACACCTTTTATTCTAGCTCGTATACCAAGCCAAAACTACATTTATGTACCCTACACCACTACCTTTCCAATACCAAAAAAGCAAGACCGAGACTTCTTGTGGTCGTTGAACAACACTTCGTTATGGGGCCTTGTTATTAGAAGTCGAAAACCCACGTACATACACACTTATTTAATGTCACCATAATTTAACCAATTGTCTCTAAAGCATTCCCCTATTCCTACCTTTTTTAATTTTTAAAGACTTCACCAGAGACGATGACATCATCACGAAATTAGTTAACTTTAATTAAAGCTTAACAAGAATTTGCAACTAGTATTCATTACTTTCAATTACCTTGTTTCATTTTTTACAATCTTATTCCATCTATAAAGAACATTTTATATTTTTATAAGAGGCGCAAAAATGTTTTTGCCATTTGATCAAAAATGATCGTCTATTTATTAAACATGAGACACACAACATTCTGCAACAACTAAATTTGTTGTAAATACATCCATTTTTGCCTTAAACAATTTCTTTGATCATCTCTTTTTTGATGTTTAAATAATAACTGTTCCTTTTGTATCAAATAAATATTGTGATCAACAAGAGCCTTTCTGACTTGTTAGTAGGACACAAAGTATATCACATTTGAAGTATTTATTATTTGTGTCGGTATTTTCAACTAATGGTTCTTTGTTTAATTTTCTATTTTTCATCAAATTGCCAACTCAAATGAAATAAGCGTGTATTTTATGTGTGATGTTAGTATGTACAATAACTTTTTTAGTTGTATCTTTATATTGAGCATTATAAAGATACAGCACGACAATTTGCATTTATACTTGGTAATTCATGGTGCCACAGACTAATCATTTTTTATTAAGTAGATTCAAATGTTTCATCCGCTTCTTATTCGAACTATTCTCTTAAGTGTTATACTTTGGTATGAACTTAAAAATAATCTCTCTATTTACAAATTAGCTTTAAACGTTTTGTAACTCATTGCTTTTATACCTTCTTTTTCCTCAAGAGACTCATTTTTGTGTTACTTTATAATTTAATAAGATGGGATAGTACAGAGGTGTATGGTCGGTTTCCTTAATAATTTAGATTTCTATACGTTGATATTGTAACGATTGGTGTGAGAATGGTAAATTCTTCTACTAAATGTTAACACTGAATGGCTTTTCTAATTATACCACTAAATCGAAACACACAAATTCAGTTGATATTCCTCCCTCACATAAGAATAATAAGTATACCATCATCACAATATTAAATATCAATTAATATTTTTATGCATCTTTTAGTCATCCAAAACATAATATTAAAAATTGCACCTCTTATCAAAAAATATTTGTATTTAATCCGCTTGTTGTTGTTTTAATATCTGCTGTTTTTAATGTGTTTCCATCTTATAGGACACTAACTTTTTTATTCAAATAAATAGACGAAACAGAGATAATGTCTTCCTCGAATGAGGCATCTACGGTTATAAAAAAACCTTTATTCATGGTTGAAGAAATAGGAGATGATGAGGAAGTTCCTGTAAATGCGAACATGGCGGAAACCTTTGAATTTATGCCCACACTCGAAACAGGAGATGAAAAAAAAGTGCCCAAAAGATTTCAAGTATGTTTAAATCAAAATTTCGAACTTCTCCCCTTAATAAGAATATCAAAAAATTAAACATCTTTGTTTTTACAAAGAAAGCCCACGCTTTTGTTAAAGTTTAAATAAATACAACACATATAAATATGTGTGAGCAACATATTTTGTATCATTTAAACCACAAATCATAAAAGCATCTAATATATTGTCGATTGTTTCAAACAATCCTCTTCCTCGCAAACTTTTATATTATTACTAAGCGTCAATTAGTAATGGCTAAGACCTCTAAAAATAACGTATAACATATATTTATATTCATTTGCAATATGGTCAAACTTAAACGTTTCCAGGTAACCAAATCTTCACAGAATTTAGAAGAACATGCTAGAATGAGCGAGGAGCCGTTTGCTTTGCCTGTTGAGCAGGGTAATGGGGTAATGACGACGCATCATGCTAGTACTAATACTTTGAAATCTGAGGAAAATGGAGTCAATTCGAGGAAGACTTCTTCGGCTGGAAGATTCATAGTAAGTTATTTACCTACTTCACATTTAACTCATTTTAGATTCTCGCCCCAACTCAATCTAAAGAATCTTCCCTAAACGACGAAAGCCACAATCAACCTCAAGATCACATCCTGCCTCTCAACCAACGTACCGTCAAATTCAACGTAGCTGATCTGAAAGAAAATTCCCTAGACTACGAAGGAACGATCGGCTCAGATCACAACAACACCGTCAATCTAAAAAGTCTTAGGAATTTCAAAACCCTCGAAAGACCTCCAATCATGGATTACTACCGAAACACTGTGGATCCTAACAAGCCGATGTCAGTGAGACCTTCAATGGCCCAACTAATAAATGGTCAAGATGAAATGGAAGGAGGCCCAAATGATCCTTTGCTCTGTGAAGCTCGTAGAAAGTCAAATGAATCTAACTCAGGCGCTTCAAAGCCAAGAAAGAAGTTTGGATGGATTGAAGGAGTTTTCTTCAGATGTATTTTGAATATATTCGGAGTTATGCTTTATCTGAGAGTTTCTTGGGTGGCTGGACAAGCTGGGATCATATTTGGTACTGGAGTTGTTTTGCTAGCTTCATTAGTCACTACAATCACAGCTTTATCTACATGTGCAATCTGTACTAATGGGGATGTAAAGGGCGGAGGCGCTTATTTCTTAATCTCAAGATCACTAGGCCCTGAATTCGGAGGTTCTATAGGCATAATCTTTTCATTTGCAAATGCAGTAAGTGCGGCAATGTACGTAGTTGGTTTTAGTGAAACTGTACGAGATATTCTGGTTTCTCACGAATTGAAAATCATTGATGGTGGTCTCAATGATGTAAGGATTATTGGCTTGATTACGTGTGCTTTGTTGATGTGTATCGTTTTTATTGGAACTGGATTTGAATCGAAAATGCAAATGGGATTGTTAGTGATTTTGACTTTGTCCATTATTAATTACTTTATTGGAATCTTTTTGCGGGTTCCTGGGGAAAAGGCGTTAAAAGGAGTGACGGGATTGTCGATGGCGACGATGTGGGAGAATATGTTGCCTAATTTTAAAGATCAGAATTTTTTTTCTGTCTTTTCAATCTACTTTCCAGCTGCAACGTAAGTTGGTTCTTAGTCAATTTATAATTGCTAAAACTACACTAAATAGTTGGAAGTACTTTATCAGGACGCATATATAAAACATTTAGTTTTCCAATTATAATGAAGTAGATTTAGAAGTTCGATTAAACTTGTTCAGAACTATTGTGCCTAATTCAGTAAGAATAGAAGGATGCTCAAGGGACATGGTTTGATTGCCAAGAACTATAAATACTCGGCAAAGAGTTCTGCAACTTAATGATTATATGTAGGATACTTGATTCATACAGCTTCATTAATATGTAGTCTAAATATACTGACACTATCTTCTCTTTCTTAAGGAGAGCATTAGTGGATTCGAGCTCCTTAGAGTTCATGGGAATTCCTAGCAAAATATCAAAATTTGTTTTAAATCGATACTATAAGTCTATAATAGATATTATATTGAGCAATAGTGTTTCTTCTAGTGAATCAAGAACGTTGATAACTATAGATTGATGTTCTTCATTGTTTGCTATTTGCTGAAGCGAGTAGTTTTTTAAACCCAGATATTATATTTGGACCATCGTAGTGTCAACCACTAGATAACCGAAGCTTCACATTAGTAAACAAATTATGAAACAAATACTGTTTAATGAGACTTGCCTGTAAGAATTAGTTCAAGACTTTGATGCAAAAGTTGCTATATTTAACATTAAAAAATGTAACTAACTATTAATTTTCCGTCATTTTAGAGGTAATAACACAATTAAAGAATTAAATAATTAAATTTAGGAATTATGGCCGGAGCCAATGTTTCCGGAGATCTTACAAACCCATCACAAGCTATCCCACTCGGAACACTTTCAGCAATCTTCGGGACCACCATAGTCTACATCTTAACTATTTGGTCGACTGGTTCTACTTGCCTACGCGAAGCTGATGGAATCAACGTCCCCCTGTATCAGCAAAATGCATCCTCCGGAATTACCGGTTACATTCAACCTGAATGCGCAGCCAATGGAACGTGTCCTTATGGTTTAATGAATTACTTCCAAATCATGGAATTAACATCCGTTTGGGGACCTTTAATTACAGCTGGAATTTTTGCAGCAACACTTTCATCAGCTTTAGCGTCTTTAGTATCTGCGCCAAAGATCTTCCAAGCTGTTTCAAAAGATAGACTCTTTCCCTATATCAACCATTTCGGAAAAGGAAGCGGAAAAGGCGACGAACCCAGGAAAGCTTACTTGTTAGGCTTCGTCATTGCCATGGTTATGATCTTGATCGGAGAACTTAATGCTATAGCCCCAATCATTTCAAATTTCTTCTTAGCCTCTTATGCTCTCATCAATTATGCTTGTTTCGACAATTCAATGGCTCAGTCTCCTGGGTTTAGGCCTAGCTTCAAATACTACAATATGTGGATTAGTTTGATGGGAGCGTTATTATGTGTAGTAGTGATGTTTATTGTTTCGTGGGTAACAGCTTTGGTTACATTCGTTTGTTTTGCTGGATTGTATTTATTCTTGATTTATCGAAAACCAGATGTTAATTGGGGTAGTTCTGGAGCTGCTCATTCCTACAAAACAGCTTTGAAGGGAATGATTAAGTTAAGTGAAACTGTCGACCACGTCAAGAATTATCGCCCTCAAATACTCGTGTTATCTGGAAATCCACATTCAAGACCTTCTTTAATTGATTTCGCCTCAAACATATCCAAAGGATCAAGTTTATTAGTCCTGGGAAACGTAATGGCCCCGACCTCTCTCAACTCAAAGACACAAAATCTAACTGACTACAACTTACGATTAACTGATTGGTGCAAGCAAAGGCATATAAAGTGCTTTGTTTCAAGTTTTCCTTCAAAATCGCTAAGACAAGGAGCACATAATTTAACTCAAATCTGTGGTTTGGGAAAATTAAGACCTGATATTGTTTTGATGGGATTCAAGGCTAATTGGAGTTCAACGCCAGATAATCTGCAAGAAATTAATGAATATTTCGGAATCGTCTTGGATTCATTTGAAAGTAATATGGGAGTTTGTATTTTAAGAAATGCAGCTTCTGGATTTGATTTTTCTGATATGATGGAGAAGTTAAATATGGGCGATCATGATAGATTGAAAATTTCGGAGAAAGTTGTCACCGTTTCCGAGGGGATGTCGAAGGAAGAATCATTCGATGTTGTAGAAACCACTGCTGCTAATTCTATTGAGACGGAGGATGAATCAAAATTAACGGAGAGAACTCCGTCTTACCTTGATATCAACGACATTGACGATGAAGACGTAGACGAAGATGAAGACAACACCTCGCAATCCTCAACTCCATCACACAAAGATCCTGAAAGCAACCATTCGTCCAAAGTTCATTTCGACAATGAGGAAACCTTCGAGGAGCATCATTCTACCCTAAACCATCTCAGCATCAATGAAAAATATGGAGGAATTATCAGGCGGAAAAGGTTAGTTTGACCACAAATGTATAATCATTTAATGAGACACCATTTTGCTTTTTAAAGAAACTGTTTCCATCGAAAGATTAAAAGGTTAGACATTTATATTGTGTCTGCTTTTGTGAATGTTCTTGAATATTATTTTTAATGTTAAATATTTTCTCATTTATTGAAATCTGTACAATAATACTTTTTTCAGTACACGAAGACCAACAGCTGCCCAAAAGGAGTTGCTAACTTCAATTAATAGATTTAAGAACAAAATCAAGCAACCTATAATTGATGTTTGGTGGTTGTTTGATGATGGTGGTTTAACTTTGTTAATTCCATACCTTTTGTCAATTCCGAAATCGTACTTAGAAAACGCCAAACTTCGTGTCTTTACCGTGTCTGCATCATCTGGTGGCATTGAACAAATGCAACGAGGAATGGCAGGATTGTTAAAGAAATTCAGAATCGACGTATCTAACTTGCATGTCATTAATGACATCACAAGAAAGCCTCAACACCACACAATGGAAAGATTCAACAAATTAATCGAGCCTTTCCGCTGCTCTTTATCCGAAAACTCACCCGAAGGAATGATTTCCGATGCCGAATTAGCTGCCCAAAAAGACAAAACAAACAGGCAATTAAGAACAGCCGAACTATTACATGAACATTCAAAAGACGCTGATTTAATATGCATTACTCTTCCAGTGCCTCGGAAAAATATGGTTTCATCTGCATTGTATCTAGCCTGGTTAGATACAATGACAGCAAATCTGCCCCCAACTTTATGTATCAGAGGAAATCAATCTTCTGTTCTCACTTATTACTCTTAATTTATTCTCACCTTTATAATAGATTACATATTGTTCACTTATAGAGAAAAGATTTTGTTTTAATGCCTTAATAAGAGTTTAAATTTAACTTTCATTTAAAATTCATTCATTTTCAAATGTTCATTTTAACATCAAGTCTATAGTGGTTTAGCTCCTTCGAGTGCAGATTAAAAAATTCACTATGGAATTAGTTGATAGTTGTTTGCTACATTTACAAGTGCTAATTAAGCATGTTTTACTCAATGTAACATTGCACCATAAAAGGATGACAATTTATAGACGTCATAAAATTAAAGTATAAACAAAGTAAAGCACAATTTGATCATCAAAGCAATTTAACTAGGATACTTTTTAGGAGTCTAATTAAGAGCATAAATACATGATGTGTTTGATAATAGTGATATAAAAAATCCAAGTTAATAAGTTTGTTAAACAAATAAAATATTGTTCTACATGACATATCGAAAGAGATCATTGGTTTACCCAAATACAAAGTTTTCTCATTATAAACCGGTGTCTTTTGACCTGCGTCGGCAAGTTATTATTCCCATGGTACATTCTGTAATATGTTTCTCGAGGGTCTCTTGGTTTCTAAAATAGAATTTTCAATATCTACTTTCTAAAACAAAATTATATTGCATAAATTATGTGTATCCCACTATCCCGGTCGAAAAGGTTTAAATTTAACCTTATATGTACGGCATCAATGCAAAAGGCACTTCGGTTCTTACATTATATTATTTATAATACACTTATTGTCTGTGGCTATTGCTCTCTTGCATAAGACAAATGAATTTATTTATCTAATGCTAATCCAACAAGGCAGCATATTAAATATTTTAAGAAATAAAAATAATGTTTATAAACGAAGTTTAATTAAATAATTTCGTATTCATTTTCGTCTTCATCAACAACAGCCTCGGTTTGGGGTAACTTAATTTGGAGGTGATAATCAGAGGGGTAGTATTCAAGTCCAAAAGGTCTTTCGCCTCCTTTCTCCACATTTATTTTAATGACTCCTTTTAATTTACATTCACCACCATCAAACGGAAGATTATATCGGTAAAAAGTACCTTCCATGGTAATCACATAAACAGATGGAAGTCCGTGTTTGTCATTAGCAATTCCGACCAAATTACGGTTTCCGTCATTAGAACCTAATCTGATTTTAGCATGTTCAGGCATTCTTCCGCATGCTTTAGCTAATTCATTAGGAAGATAAGCAATTGCAGCTTTGGCAAGATTATTAAAATATTGTTGGTTTGAAGGATCACCAAATAACTTGTCTCCTTGTAAATAAATTGGTTTGTTAAAACACTTGAAGATATGGACTGTTTCAGTTTCAGAAGAAGCAACCAAAAATTCTGAGTCTGGTGAAAAAGCTAGACTTTTAATACTTACATTTCTAGCGTATCCCCGAGCAAATTCAAACAATAAGCCACCTGTCATTGTATCAAAAACACGAATTATGGTTCCTTTAATAGAAGCAGTAGCTATCTTTGTTCCATCCTTGTTAAGTTTAAACATAGCTAAAGGAGCATGATGAGCTCGAATGGTCTCCTGCTCCTTCATAATATCAGCATTAAAAATTGTTACAAGCCCATGCAAATTATATTCTTTTGGAAAATGTGGAGAATAAGCCAATATAGAAGTTTTTCCTAAGGCCAAATCAATTATTCTCCCTGCTGGTGTCTTCTTATTTGAAAAAACTTGATAAAGAAAATGAACCGAAGGTTTCAATGAATAAATAAGTACTTCATTTTCAATAGCAACAGCAAGTCTCTGCAAATATTAATTAAAACCATTTAAAAAGTAATTTACATTTCTGATGACTTTGAAATCAAAAATTTGAGATGGCATATTAAGCTCGAACACAAATTTCTTATTTTGAAAATCATAAAAAACAATTCTTCTCCGATTTTGTCTTTTAACATACAAAATAAGAGCACTATTAGCAAGTCTTTTGCACCGGAGCATGTATTTAAACTCTTCCCTATCATTGGTGTACATTTTGACGATATTGTTTGGATCAATTAAGTCAAACATTGAAAATCCACCTTCGTGAGCTACGGCTAATGATTTTTCATTGTCATCGAATTCACATCCTCTGATAGGGAAATAGGACACTTCAGTTTGAAAGCCCATTCTTAAATTAAATTAAAGATATTATACATTAGGTTCAATCAATTACAAAGAGGTATCTAGCGAGCTAAAAACGGGGTAATTCATTTACATAAAGCCAATTCTTTTAAAATAACGACACTTAATAAAATTAAGTAAGCTAAATAATATGAAGTGATAGTAATGGCAGAAGCTACTTTTATATAGGTTAGTACAATCTATATCAAACGAATGCAAATATGGCCACAAGTTTGTTGAATTAATTATTTGGAAGGAAGTTGATTTGACTTAATAAACAAAAGTACCAAAGCAACGACTTACCTTTTCGATTGGAATATGGATCGTACAGTTAAAAAACCATTTATTAAAAAGTATTTAAATTAAGAAAGACATCAAATTATAAAGGTTGCTGTTCATTGGCTTCCCATAAAGACAAATCCTCTCCTGCCGTCAGAATCAGGTTGCTGTTACCATACTTGATTTTATTAATTTTAGTTCTCTTTTGAGGACCTGGATGTAAGGCAGTAATACTTTTCTTTTCATTAATATCACGCAAATACAGCAATCCGCAATTTCCTCCATAAACTAAGTATCTTTCATCCATAAAATAATCGCAGTCCGCTGAAATATCCTGGCCTTCGTAAATTGGCATTAATTCATCCATATTATTAGGTAATTTATCATTAATTAGAGGAGCACAAACGCTGGGAATCTCAAAATCATCTTTACTGTTCTTAAGCTCAAATGAATCAACCGTGTAAACGTGCCCATGCTGATCAACCGTTGTAATCAAATTTCCACTTTGAGAAAATTTAAGATCCTTCATATCAGTCGTAAATGAATACATGTCACCTTTCGAAGAGAAAGAAGACGATCCCATTTTATTTAGATCAAACATAAATAAGGCTTTTTGTGAGACGACTGCCACAATTTGGCCGGTTGGATCTGCAGCAAGAAGTGTATTTACGTGTCCAGCTTTCCCATCCTTAGGAAAGTCTTTTTCATTTTTCAAGTTGATAGTTCCTACTGGTTCCTTTGTACGAATGTCCCACTTGAAGATATTTCCACCACAATCTGAGGATAAGAAGTTGACAGTATTAGGAACATGTACTATACTATTAATTTTGAATTTATGTTGTACAAAAAAATTAGTATACTCATGTTTGAATAGATCAAATTGCATTATCGGGAATTGGTTTGTATCCAAGTGTCTTTTACTAGCTCCATACAAGACATTGCAATTTGTTAGGAAGAACAATGGGTTTACACAGCCGGTAGAGGCGATGTTTATTTTGACTTCACAATCGAGAGTTCGGTTTTCTAGGTTGAAAATGTCCAGTGTTTCTTGCTTTTCACCACACACCAGTAGTTTTTTTTGACAAAGAGATAGATTTAAGCTTTGTATAGCATTTTGACGGTAATTTAGATTACTAGAAATTTGGAACCTCATAAAATTACTTACTGGATCAGGGGGCATGATTTAAACTATGGTGATGAATAAACAAATTTGTTCAAGAATGTTTGTTACTGCCGATTGGAATATGATTACTTCGCGTATTTATAGAAAATCCGCTTAAGATTCCCCATCAAAAAGAAGCCTTTACTAAGTCTGCAATAAATTAAGCAAGCTTTAAATAAATTAATTCAACCACACAAATATAATTAAATCAAAGATCATTCACAACATTACCATAAATATTTATCTGAAGCATTATTTTCACCATCAAAAACTTGATCAAGTCAATCAATCGCCTTATTAACGTTCTTATTTGCATTTTACGAAGTGTGTGCGTCTATTTATACATAATAATTCCATATTCATAGGCAAGGTCAAAGACTTTTAATGACCGATTTATTTTCGAAATTCAAGTATTATGTTGATTAAGTCTTATTCCTTTAGATGATGGGAAAGAATAATTTTAACTTGCCTGTTTTTAATGAAACGGGTTCTTTTTGTAAGATACAATTTATGGATGTGCTGATCACATACATACAAAGCTTTGAATTAATAATATTAATGGAACCAAAAATAATTATGACACACACTGGCTTTTATTATTAAAACAAAGAATAATTTGTCTATACTCTCTGATAATGAATAAAATTAAGGCACTTAATCACCAAACTGTTAGACATATCTTTTACTTTATACACAACAATTTAATAATGTATATCCTCACTTTGCGGCCTGTTGATCAGGGCAAAGCTCTATACTACCAAATAATGCCCCCATTTTTGAGTATTAAAAAACCCATTTTATTTAACTATTACTCATTTCAAATTTTAAGAAAACAAACTTATTCTACATCCATATTTCCAAGCCTCTAATTCACCAAAAACATATGAAAATAATCACCCCCTGATCTCGACTCACTTTTAACTATAAATATTCAACATACACCTAACTAAAACAACCGCACAACCCCTCTAAAATTAAGAAACTCTAATTTAATTAAAACATGACTGATTTTTCACCACCAATTATCATCATCACCTAACCTTTTTTATCTTAATTAAATTTGTAATAGTCAACGTTTGAATTAAATTAAAAACTTCTACATACTTGACAACAAAAATGGAAAAGTGAATCGAATTTTTGTCGTTAAGAGATAGTGGTATACTTATTTAGATCGTTTATTTATTTTAGTGATTCACAACGGAATTATAAGGAAATTGGTGAGCAATTCTTTATCTAGTAGCTACTATTCGCAAAAATATAAACAATAATGCATATGGGTTTTGATCAATTTTCTAATTGGTCTCCCTTTATTGGGAGCAATGGATCTCCGGGATTCGCCGATACTACTAGCAAGAAGTTTGGTTATGGAGTTGGTAGTAAATCTATTTTCTTGGACAGGGTTTATCAAGTAAGGTTCAGTTTCTTAATCTAATAACGTTGTTCATAGATATTCAGTGAAAGCCATCCTTTATTAACAATCGACAATCGCTCTGTCTCTTACGTCTGCAATATTCTAGAGCGGCTATTTTACGAACTTCTCGAATCCAAGCCATCCAATACTCAGGACATCGAAAAACAATTAAACATTATTTTTCCACGACTAATGGCTTTTTGGGCTGTGCAACATGTTAAAGCAGACAAATTGCTGAAATTTTCAAAGAAAAAAGAATTTGCACAAGACAAGTCCATGAATACAAAGACTCGCTTCAAATTATTCAAAGATATTTCTAAGCAAGCAAAACAATATCTTGGAAATAAAATACCTTTGCCTGTCAGATTCTATTTGCTGTCAGTGTTAGAATATACTGCTGAATCGATCTTACAATGGGGTGGAAATTTTGCCAAAAATATCGAGGCTAACAGAAATGCCATTAAGAATGGACCTAAAAAGCTTGAATACAATAACTTACTAACAGCAATCAAAGCAGACACCAATTTATCAGCTTTTGAAGAATATCTAATGCGAAATGAATCAGGATATGAGGGCTTCCTTCCGATTGAATCAACCCTAGCAGTATTAGAAGAAAATTTCGGAAACGAAAATGAAAAAGCGCAAAATGATGAACTTGACTATGACAAAATTTTAGCTTATATGAGAAAAGATGTTGAGAAGTATACTGAACATCTAAACATGCTTATTTATGTTTTTAAAAAAAATATGGATAGTGCTTTTGCTAGCCTTAAATTACCGGAAGATTATATTGAAAAGATTTTCGGGAATATCGAGGAGATTTATGACTTAACTGCTAAAGTGGAATGCATCCTGGATGATGCCATTGAAATGCCTGATGTTTATTGTATAGGCAAGGACTTAGTTGAATGTGTTGAAGGGATGGACTTTGAATGTTACAAAAATTACAAATCAGTTTTCGAAATTGGAACCGTTATCTTCGAAAGAATGGTAAAAGATGAAAACTTGAAGAAATACTTCGACAAGGAAGATCTAATTTACAAGAATACTCCTAATGGAACTCCCTTTCGGATGGCAATTCAATACTTATTGCCTGATTTCTTAAAAGCTCCCGTTAAATACTTCTTTCAGTTTACAGAACAAATTGCAAAATTACAAACTCTTACTCGAGACAAGGATGAAAAGCAAGCTCTTAAAACATGTTCTGATTGCTTCTATCCGCTAAGAACACAACTAGAAACAGCGCTTTCGGCTATTCCAGGATGCACATTAAAGACTGACATAGCTGCTAGCAAAGCATTTCCTTTAAGAGATACCAAAAGTTTGTTATATAAAGAAGCTATGCGCAAAAGAGACATTCAAAGTAGTATTGATGGTTGGCAGGGAACTAATATTGTTGCTACTTCGACTAGATTTATTCATGAAGGAGTTTTAATGAAGCATCGTTTGAATGGAGGAAGTGTGACGGATACAATTAAGGGGAAGTTCAGTTCAGCTGAGAGATATGTATTTTTGTTTGATCAAAGTATGGTTGTTACCAAGAAGTTAAGTCAACCCAAAACAGTTGTAAAACCTACTGAATCTAATTCAACAGTAGCTTATCGTTTCAAAGATCAATTAAAAATGAAATGCAGCGAAGTTCTTGATTTAGAAGATTGTGAAAGTTATCAAAATGCCTTTAAAATCACTACTTACTCAGACATCCGAACACCAAATGCAGCCCCATCCATTCTAATCCTGTCGTGCAAAAGCAAGGAAGAAAAGGATAAATGGATGTTTTCATTTGCAGATGCTTTGTCAAAAACGTTGCTTCAGCGTATTCTCGATAATTACCAAAAAGAAGAGGCTAATCTCTTTCCACTTTATTTGCCAAATGCAAAGAAATACAAATTTGCTGAAGAAAATCGGGAAGATAATATCGAATTTGAAGATTATACTCACAATGATGGCACACACATTGTCAAATCCGCCACATTAACTAAATTGATAGAAAGACTAACTTATCACCAGTACCAAGATACGGAATTCCTTAAAACATTTTTGACGACTTATAGGTCGTTTTGCTCTTCGTCGGAATTGCTGGATTTGTTGGTAGCTCGATTTAATATTCCGATACCGGATGAGCTGGCTGGGGCTAATAATGACAAAGCTTTTAATAAATTTAGAAGCGTCTATCAAAGACCAGTTCAGCAGAGAGTTTTGGTTATTATGAAGTATTGGTCAAAAGATCATTGGTATGATTTTGAAAATAATGAGCAATTGCTGGATAAATTCGTTAATTTCATTGAAGGAAATACTATCAATTTAACGAAACAACAAAAGATGATTGGGAAAACTATTAATGATATTATCATCAAACAAAAAAGGTGTAATCTAAAGCCCTCTGCAAGTGTTGACCATGATTTATTAGAACTTGAATCAACTCCAACTCCAAAATCTCCTTCCTTTCCCACTACGTCGACTCAATTTTTATGGCATACGGCTAAGCCAGGCTGTATACTAGAATACAATCTACTAAGTCTACATCCCGTCGAAGTGGCCCGCCAACTAACAATTATCCACGCAACTCTCTATAAAAGTGTCAGGCCGATAGAATTGTGTGAACTCGCCTGGACTAAAGAAGATAAAAAGGAAAACTCTCCGCAACTTTTAAAACTAATCCACCATTCCACAATGCTAACTTATTACATTGAAAAATGTATAGTTTATGCTATGAATATCGAAGAAAGAGTAGCAGTAGTTTCCAGAACTATTGAAATTATGCTGGTGATGGAGGAGTTGAATAATTTTAATGGATTGGTTTCACTCAACGCAGCACTGATTTCGGCTCCTGTCAATAGATTGAGTCATACTTGGGAGAAATTGGCGAAGGATAAGAAATGTCAGTTTGATAGGATTAATAGTTATATAGATTCACATTGGGTGGCGATGTCTGAAAAGTTAAAGACAATTAACCCACCTGTAATTCCATTCTTCGGAACTTTCCTTAGCAAAATTCTCTTTTCCGAACAAGGTAGCAAAACATTTGTGGAAGTTCAAAATAAATCATCAGTACCTTCAAGTCCACTCAAAAAAGTATCAACTGCCTTTCCCGATCAAGTCCAACTCGAGCCAGAGCAGCCAGAAAAGGTAATATCATTCATGAAATGCCGCAAAATTGCTAAAATAATCGCTGAAATCAAAATGTACCAAGATAAGCCTTACGAATTAGTTCCTGAACCAAGCATAAAGGTTAGTTTCATTATGCTAAGTCTTCCAAAATTCAGTTATTATGGCCAACATATTTTCGATGTTGCACGGTAGATTAGTCACACCGAAAAATTCCAAAGCCATACTATTATTATTAGGCTGATGATGTTTGTGTGCTTTTTGTGGTTTCGAGGCCAAGAATCAAAGGCTTAATACACCTTTGAAATTGGTTACTTTGTGTCTTAAAGATATTATTAAACTGACTCATACTTGAAAAGGGCTTTTTTGATGGCGCAAGACTTTCTATTAAAAGGGGTGTAATTTATTTATTTATAAATAAGCATGTACAACTTCTTGCCACAAAAAGTATGCAATTAGTAGGACTGACTCAGGCCAAGAAGAACAAATTCAGTGAAGCCAAAGTAATTTGATTTTTAAAAAAGTTTTGCCAATTGGAATGTGGATAAAAGGCCTGGCAAAACCAATTAGAGGTACTGCTGAAATTGGGGCCCACATTTTTTGATTTAATTAGTTCGGGGCATAAAGATAGAGTGTTTGGGCATTTTTTAGCCACAGACATCTCCTTCTCTAAGCTGCATCTTTAACGATAAACATTTTTTCATTTGGACATTTCCTAAGAGTATAAACCAAACATAAACTTGCGCATAATGTGTTTTTATTAAATATATACATTATTTATAAAGTTATTATAAAAAAGCGACGACATAAGCTTGTGTTGAGGAATTAGTCATGGAGAAAGTCCTTATCACAATATTAGAAGAAATGACTCATGTTGCATACCCTTTTCTAAATATAAACAACAATTACGTTGCTGCCCATTTAATTATTGTTTTTTCGCGATTCTGGTAAATCCCTTTCAATGAATTAAATTTTCAATATTTAAGCATCAAGCTTATTCATAATTTTTGTCATTATAAGCACTCTAGCTTTCTAAAATAAATATCCAGACACTTCATTATTCTAATTGTTATTACAAAAGCTAATTATTTACTGTTCCTGATATTATTATTAATTTTGAAGTGGCATGACTCATTCCTATTTATTTCCATTCATTCGTAGAACTGTGACTTAATATGTTTTTGTTTTTTGTTCACAAAAACAACCTATAGTATATTCTTTTGCCAAGGAATTCAAAAAGGTGTTTGGTAACCTTTTGGTAACATTATTATTTGAACCAATTTAGACTTTCCATATCGTCATTAGTTCTTTCATTAGGATGAGAAGGTTAATTAGTATTTGACTCACTTTGTCACAATATTATGTACATTTCCCAATTATAATAAAACAGCTTATTTTACAGCACTAGACAATGTATCCTATTTATTTTCTTTTCCAATTAAAAATAAGCTTTAACTAAATTGTGATGTTAGATATATGAAGGAATTGCCTTCTATCTTTCCAATAAATCAAATTCATCCACTTAAATTTCCAGAAAAATTCTTAAAATGCCACCCATCTACAAATTCGAGTGTCTATATGATAAACTCTTCAACAAAACAGTTCCTGTTTTTTATTTCTTTGAACCAATCGAAATTTTCTGCACTTGCCAATGCGATTGCTACGTCCGAGCTAAAGGACACCGTTTTGATGCAAACAAAGGCAGAATGAAGCCTAAGTTTTACTTCTTCAGAAGGGTAAATTTTGACTAATGGATATTGTTGTGAAGTTGTGATTGGATTGTGTTAGTTTTGTGCTTGTTAATTGTAAAGGTATATTTATTGTAAAGATCTTAAGTGCAGTTTAGTTTTTTATTGACAAAAAAGGGGAACTACAACGTTTTTTGGGGTTTAAGTATTGTAATAAGTTCAAGAAAAAGTTTATTTTAAATACTATTTTAATCTCGAGTACACGTGTTTAACAAATAAGCTAAATTTGTTTTAAGCGGCTTGTTGAATCAGTCATGAGGTCATTCGGGCATTCTTTCAACTGTGATTCAATAAATAACATTTAAAAAGGTGTTAATTGATACTTTTTTGATAAATTAATAATAAATTACTGGTTGTATAAATGAAAAATATGATATCACGATATAGTGTTCAGATCGTGTGTGTTTTTTGAGCACAAACATCAATTTAAATTATATTCAACATCTGATAGACTTTGATGTTAGTTGACGTTTGATTATTTAAATTTTGTGGTGATCGAAAAGTCACCACTGATTATATCAATTTATATCAAATTATATAAAGTGTTTGTTTAATAATTTTGGTAGGAAGGATGGGAATTATGGGAAACTATAAAATAAAACAATGAATTTCTTTTTTGTACAATTACTGTTGCAAAACTGATTCAATAAGAACATGCCAGTGAAACTGATTCCATTTTGTTAATTACTAATTGTTTAATGCTTATTTATTTAAATTATACCTAGAATTTCTGACTCATTCAACTACAATTATTTCCTTCCGAATTCCGATAGATCAAACCTTTTACAAAAATTGTTTTCCCTAAAAAACATCCATATGATTTTTGAGTGTTTACACTACTAGTTCCAAACAACTTTTTCTATGCCACCGGAAATGTTACGCAAATCATAGTGTATGATGATTATTAAATTATTTATTAAAAAAGAGATCACATGAGATTGAAAATACATATAACAACAAAAAAAGTTTATCTTATGCATTTATTCATATTATGATGGTCCGACATTACATAGTAAGTCTATCTCTCGCTGAAGACATGATGATTAACTTAATTAACAAACACACTTTTTCTAAGCTATTCCTTAAACACGATCTATGCGATTTAAGCTTATTTAAAAAATACAGATCGCAAACTAAGAAACATCTTTATTTAGATAATTACTTGGATGTCTCTCCTTCCGTTCATCCCCTTTAATTAAGATAGATATTAAAAAAGATTGTGACCAATATTCATTTTTAAATTGTCAGTTATATTTACTTGAACGCATTTATAAATATGTGTCGACACTTTTTTAACACATCATTAACATCTACCAAATTTTTCAATCATGTACATTCATGAATTATTTTAAGAAGATGAAGGGTTATAGAATGTGACATCAAGTTAAGATAATTATATTTTTGTGCACCATCTTCATTGCTTTAAACTTTACCAAATTTCAGTTTGATAAATATTAACTTGTCGATTTATTACATCAGATTGTTTTGAATAACATCAACTTCTACACTTAGATCTTGTTTGCCCAGAGGTATTTTCAAAATCATTTTACTTCATAATATACCTTTGACTTTTGCCATCACAATAGCTGGTTAACTTTCATATAAGACATCTTTCAAATGTATATTTTATTGATGCATAAAGTTTTTATTTAACAAAACACATTCAAGCTTTCTTCTATTCATTTGATTGAACACAAAAAAAGCCTGTTACAAAAAGATAATAAAACAGTATTTGAAAACAGCTTCTGTTTCATTAAGACAAAGTATATACATTTCCGTTGATTTAAAAATAAACCTTATTAGTGGTTAGATAGTATGTGTATTGATATGTTATTTATAAATAATTTTTGATTTGTAGTTCCACCGGAAATGGTACTTCTCTTTTTTATAATTTAATGTATTTTTGTTCAGATCACAAAGTGCAGACAATTTATAAAGTTGTGTTCAACATTGCCTGTTCATTTACAAAACAACAAACTTATCATTTGTAGAGGTGTAACGATAGAGATAGATCGACACGACCAAACTTTCTTTATATTAAATCTTCTTTTTAGTAATAAGCATACCCTTCTTGCCTATTTCAACGTCAATTTTGTCATTTGTGTCGTCTTTCATATCGGAATTATGGCTTCCCTAACCCTTCTTTTTACTACCAAACATTAATTAACACATCCTTAAACGACCCAATCAAAAAGAAACTATCTTTAATTAGACACGACCAAAAAACGTTGCCTTTAATTCACATCTTTAGCAATAATGCTAAACAACCTGTCTTTTAAACATTTTTTTAAAACACACATTTCATTACCTTCTGCTTCCGATTCACATTATTTTTTGCTTGTTCAAATCTAATTATTATTACTTGCCTTCTCATTTTACTATTTGGTATACAGCATGCGTAATTTTTTAGTAAAAGGTTCTAAGTACTAATTTGCAGTATAACACAACCTACCGCCATTACATCTTCTACTTTTGGTATATAAAAGAGTAGATGATAAGCTTCGATAACAAAAAAAGGTATATTCATCTTTATGATCAACTATCAGATTCTTTGTTGTTGCAGGGCGAGTCCACCGACGACACCGTATGTAAATGCAACTTGTAAGGTACATTTATCCTAATTAAACCATCATCCTAAAGAGTGACTTCATTTTCGACAACAACAACCCATTCATTTGTGCTCCTAATTTTGCACCATCAATCCGTTGAAGGTAACTTCCTTTTCAATTAACTATAGGAGTAACCACGTCGTTGTTGAGTCGTCTTGATCATTCAAAAGTTGGGTACTAACTAGTAATTGATGCCAATAAATCACTACAGCTTTTAAAGTGTACCATACTCAATGTACTTCACAATTATTGGAAATCATCAACATGTACGGTGGTGCTTATTTTATATCGTTTCGTAAACAACCTGACTAAGTACCTTTCTTTACATAAAATCACTTGTGACCATAATCAAACTAACTTTTATTTTAATTTAGAACTTTTTCGAATCTATTGACCCTTTGAACCCGGATAGAATCGAGATTGAAAGATTGGCTATCGGAGACAAAAAAGATCTATTTGAAAGTGCTGCTTTCTATCAGTCTGTTAAAATCGAACCCCGAAATTGTGAGAAACTTGAACAATTCGTAAGTAAACTAAATTTTGACATTAATAACTCCTTTTTAGAAACCCACAAACACGCCTGCAACCATCAAGTCTCCAGGTATCAAAGCTTCCAAGACTTCCACGACTGTTATGACACCAGCTACGATGCTCATTGCCCCCACCCATTCACACCCTTCTTCTTTCAGTAATAAGGTAACAACATTTGTCGTTGATCAAAATTCGTCTAACGCTTCATCACCTCAATCAAATAGATCTGCAGACTTTGCTATCATAGATATTAATCCAGGCCACATGCCTCAATTCATAGCTAATGTTCCAAACAAAAAATGCGATGCTCCCCGTCCAATAGGAGTAACACAATTTTCGCGTGACTTAGCGACGAGACTTAAGCAAAAACCTTCTTATTCAAGCCATAATTCCCCCATCGCCGAATCTGATCATCATGAAATAACTCACCAAGCAAATGTAACAGCCGCTCCTGCAACTTTACCCAGAAAAAGTAGTGTTGCTACATCGCCAACCATTTGCGATTGTTGTTCAAATAACCATGCTTCAGCTTCAAATAATTACTCCATCACACCTTCTGTTTATGCACCATCCCCCAGAAGTCCCCAAGAAGTGTCACCTCCGCCACTTCATCCTAGAATAAAAGGCTCCACAGATTCACTCCATCGAATTGGGGAAAGTATCTATGATTCCAATTCTAGTTTAGCTGAAAACGTCAATTATGGAGTCCGGCCAGCTCTGCCACCACGAGCAAATTCCTCAGCCAACGGTTCATTACGTCGAGGAGACAGATCTCATTACATGGAAAACGACAATCATCAACAAGCTTTCTTGAGAGATGGCTTTTCATTGTCTCAGTCTTCATTGACTTCAACGATTGCTCCTCCATTGCCACCCAAGCCGATTAATTTTCTAAGTGGACAACCAATGGTTCCGCCTAAATCTGATAAAATGAAAGCTAGATGCCAGCAATATGCAGGAACAACCGTTTATCCCCCACCACCGCCACTATTCCCTCGACGAAACTCAGTAACTTCAAACAATTCCGGACATAGCCACTCAAGCCAAACATCAGTCCCATTAAACTACGGATCTGCTGGCACCTTCATTCCACCTCAACTTCCCCCCAAGACGTTCAAAAAAAGAACTACTTCCCTCTCTAGAGCAGATTATTGAAATTCAAAATAATTTAAACAACAGTCATTACCATCTCATAAAACATACTTCAGATTTTTTTAATTCTTTGATCTAAAAAGAATTGCTAAATTGTCATTTATTTTTTTAAAGTTATTGTCTAAAGTTTTTTATTATTTAAATCATTATTTTTTATTGCTATTAAATAAAGGAATTATTAAAGTTTGATTTGTGATTGGATATTGAATCAGCGTGTTATTTTGGTTCACAACACGCTGATAAATACATATATTTAAACTACTAAATAGATTATCACTTTTACCAAGACGGTCTTAATAAAATTGTTTCAAGTTTTAAATCATTTTTATTTAATCCTTATAGGGCTCCAATCTGTATACGTTCATATTCATACATTTTATTTCCTCTCGAATTAAATAATAACCAGGTATGGAATGCAATTTTCGAAACTTCTTTTCTTTATCATTGCTTTACTCTTTCTAACTAGGAGTTTTGATTAATGCAACCTTTTTTGACTCTTTTAAATTGATTAGGCAAATAATAATATTTTTTACCTTTTGTGATCATACATTACTAGGTGTCCCTTCAAGCAGACCATTTAGGGTTTAAAGTTCTGGTCTATGTCATTAAACTAAGTTTTTCTAGCTCTACAAATTGCTGCAACAGTTTTTAAAAAAATTTAACTTAAGACACATTTGCAGAGGGAGTCTGGAAAAGTCAAGCTTTCTGACCTCAATACCTCTCCCTTCGAAACCAATATTTTTTTAAATTCCACTCATTTACTTCGAAAGAGAAGCTATGATAGTACCTAGAACATCAAAAAGATATTTTTCTTTTTTCTATAGGCTCTACAATAATCCACGACAATATGGTTACACAATAATTTACTAATTTAAGTAATTTCGGATTCAATAGTAAGGAAATATTTCCAATCAAACTTTTCAATTTCTTCAGAACATCATCAACGACCCATTTCAAAACTACAGTTTATTTTAATCTTTTGTACAATAATTAATAACAAACAAAAATCTAATTTAATAATAAATGATATAACTTAAGAAGGTTTTGTGATAAGGTGATTTGGACATTACACTAATAATTTCAAAATAATGGCTCCTGTCACCAAAAAAATATGGTGGTAGGTAGTGGGTGATGATGCTCCGTTACAGCCATCTGTATCACATGCTTGAACACATCCTGTAAATTGGTGACCGCCAAATTTGAAATGGCCGCAGTGGCTGATTCGTACTATTTCTGTGTCTGAAGTTAAAGTTCCAGAATCCAAAGCACATGTTCTGATAATCATTGATATTTTGGGATTATCACTACGGGTACCGGCAATCTTTATACAATGATCAGCTGGGAATAAACCTAAGCAAATATATATGTCAATTCATTCAATATTTATCCTTACCTTGCCGATTCTTTTTAAAAGCCCAACAATGATGATGATAATTAGCTATTCTTCCATCCGATTCATCGCCATCCTGAGACTCGTTTTTGAAATAATCCAGAACTGGGCTTTTATTCTTAGGATGATGTCGAATATTCTTGGTAGTCTTAGAATAAGATTTGGGATCTATTGGAAGGTCACTGAAAGATTGAGCATAAATTAAAGTAGAATTGAAAGTATCTTCACATAATGGATTTGAGCCATTGAAAGATGAACACACGAAGCAGCCTATTGCGTCAACTTCTAAATTTGATGATTATTTAAAAATTAAATTATATTTTACCTGTTCCCACAAAGGCACACATCAAGCAAAATAAGGCAATGCATTTTGATATAAAAGAACCATCCATAGATGTGCCTTTCATCATCAGGCTCATCGTCTCATAAATATAATCAGCTTTTATTGTCCTTTCCCTTTGTAGATATCATTTAACTTAGAATTTGGAATAATTTTTGAAGCAACTAAATATCTCTATTTGGATAAAGAATTGTCGATCCTAAAGTTCGATCAAAAGTAAATATTTTTAGTTGAGATTATATTAAAGTAGTAAATTATTATTATGATAAAACGAAGTATATAAAATTTCAAAGCTATGCCATTTCTTATTTGTTTGATGGGTAAAATCAATCAAAAAATGTTTTAAGTGATTTATGAGTTACTTAAAAAACAATATTAATTAGATTCATAAAGAAGGTATTTGAATATATGGATGAGATAAAGTATGTTTTTTGTGGCCATTCGAGTTGAATTGTGTGTATGAGTATGTGTATATTTACAGACTAAAAATATATTATATTTATAAAATATATGCAATGGTGTGGCATATGTTTTTTTAATTTTTCTTTATTTATGAAAGGCACGACATGAAAAGGAATGTTTGTTATGGTTTAAGGGACGACGTGGACATTTTTCACATGGAAAGAGGTGGTATTGATGGCAAATTATAAATGTATAATATGATTTTATGAGTTGTGTTTAATGCCATTCTTGCTTATTTTTATTCACTTTAAGGTAGAAACATTTTAATTGAGTTGTAGGTTAGAGTTCCTGCTGTTAACATCAATAGCCAAACACTACATAATCTTAATTAAAGTAAAGGAAAATGTCTCAAAATACTTTGGTACCGAATCGCCAAAATTAACCCTTCAAAGCACGAAAAATAATATAAACACAACATAAATTTGTTTCTTCATTTTTTATAAATAATATGTATGTGTATTTTTTCTCAGACACAATAATAGTAAATGGGTTTGTGGTGAAGTGAATAATCTTAACAAAAATACTATAATAAATAGATAGGCGCCTATAGTTAAAGTGAAAACTTTTTAAGACTATTAAATTTAATCAAAATGTGTGAGAATGTTTGTTTAGATTAAGCAAGACGAGGTCAATTCAATTATGGTCAGCAATCCGGAGATAGTTTTCTGAGGAATCAGTACAATTTAATTTTTAGTGGTTCTATTAATCCTAGTGAAATTAATATTCATGTGAACTAAGATCCAAGTACAAACTATCATTGAAGCTTTAAAAGATGGTTTGTATTGACTCAAAATACAAAGCTCATGGCACACACAAGGAAAGGAAAATTCTTATCATATATTTATTTATACTCAAAATATATGTTTGGGGTGCCACTTTAAGAATATTGAAGGCAAAACACGACCTTGTATACCACCAAGTATATAGAACAAAAAGATTGGGAGTAGGGTTGCTGTGATAATACTGCTGCACATTGGTTTCGTTTGTAGAGCTCTTTATTTGGAAGGGTAATGGATTTATTTTTGTTTTAAAAAGTAGCTTGGTATATTTATATTGTTTAAGTAGTCTATATATGAGATAATTAAAGTTTTGTTGTGTAAAAAAAAAATTAGCTGAATGTAATAGTATGGTTGTTCGTTAACTTTACATTTTGTGTTTAAAGGGGCCTAGCTAAATATGGTTTAAATGTTTATTTGTGAGTTTATTTAAAAGACATAGTAATATAAATTTCACTTTTTCATTAATGATTATAAGAAGTAAATTAAAGAGCTTGAAATAGAATTTAAAATAAAAGATAGTAGTGAGATAAATTTCACCAAAAATGGGCTATCCAAAAATATAATAGGCTCTCGTCTTTTGTCTGTATTAATTAAATGCATGTTTTGTATAAATAAGAAATATATTATTACTTTGTGGTATGAGTTCAAATAAAATTTTTTTGCCCAAAAATATCCATTTTTGGAGTAAATTGTCTTTTTGATGGATGAATATTAAATTTGGAATTAATGTGACAAAAATTGATGTCGTAAGGAGCAATATATAGCTGTCTTTATATTTATTTTAAAAATTGTTTAAAATTTAATCAAAATGTAAGTTGTTGTTGTGCTTTTTAATTAGAATAAATGGTTGAACAACAAAAACAAGTGTATTAAAATAATTTGCATTAAATCAATGTAGGGAAACAAGTTGAACATTAAGTTTGGTTAAGATTATGTATGAAGTTTGGTTAAAAGTATGTACGAAGTTTGGTTAAAATTAATACGAAGTTTGGTTAAAATTAATACGAAGTTTGGTTAAAATTAATACGAAGTTTTAGCTTAAATTGAAGATGAAGTTTAGGCTGAGTTTTTGCCCAAATTAAGAACCCATTTTTTGGTTAAATTAGATGTGAAGTTTTGCCTAAATAAATCTGGCTTTTTAATAAAAATGTGCCGAAAGTAAACACTGATGATGTGAAGAATGATAAATATTTCATTAAATAAATATATTTGAAGCTTCAAATCTTAACATATCCCTTCTTGTCTTTCTTTTTTGAGATAGAACGCTGTATCAAAGAGTAGTAGGCAATGGCTTTTAATATTAGATAACTTTTATTATGTTCAAACAAACGATGTCGTCAAGAAGGGGATATTATGTTAGGGGCGAACCGCGCACAACCCACACTCTAGGTTCTTCTCAAAGTGGCGTAGAATTTTTTTGTACTTTACTACTGCTTTAAACAAGGAAAGAACCACATTTCAATTTTATTGTTAGTCTTCGTAAAAAGGGTGATTGTGACACGGAGATTACTAAGTATATATACCACACATCCATATTAACTCACAAATTAGCAAACATATCTCTTGCCTAAGGTTCACCAAACATTTATTTAATTACTTAATTATTTGATTATTACTGAGAGAGTGGTCGGAATAATTTATTTTTAAGATCAAATAATATTCACTTCAATGTCAATGTTTCGGCATCAAACTTCACAACTTTTCTTATTTAATTCAAGTCACTGTGCCAACATGTCTCCCTTAAAACTATAAAATCAAATACAAGTAATGTTATGCATTTTTGATAGCATCGTTTGCATAAATTATATAATAATTTGATTGCTTATTTATGGAAAAGATTAAAAATGAATTCACCAAATTATTTTGTTGAATAAACATGTCAATTTAGTCATTTTTAAAAATTTAAACAATTACCCTGCAAACCTTTCTTTAAAATAAGTGATCGCAGGTAAATTGACTTTTGTCGCAAACAAATGTCATTGTATTTGACAAATAACTCTTTTTAAATTCGAAAAAGTCAATTATTGCATAAAAGTAATCGAAATTATAATAATAATTACTGTCTTAACAATAAATAATCCACAAGTGTACACTGAATGAACACAATACAAATTATTTGTCTGTAAATACCAAAGGATTACGACCAAATAAGTACTTACATGCCTATTTGACATGAACTTAAATGAATAATAATACACGTCATTGATCATTGCTATTTTATAACGCAAAAGAGGAACTTGTGTCACTTTCGTTCTTTTAGAACAAATAATTGTTTTGTTATTTATTTAAGCTATTTTATATTTGTAGATTTTTTTAGTGATTATAACTTTTTAAGTTCCAATTTCATTGATTTTCATCTTGTACAAACTTGTTTCCTTTTTTATGACAAATTTAACCGGGATTATGGGGGTATTAGTTAGTAGAAATACATTTATAAATGCAAATAGTTATTCATAATATAAATTTATAGGGAAATTGGTGACCATGAAATCAATTTATTCTATTTTGATTTTACTACTCTTGGTTCAGTACAGTGAGTCACAAATATCAGCAAAACCACAAGTTACTTCATACAACCAAGATGAAGCCAAAACTTTGTTCACGCTTTCTGCTGGAGCGTATGCCTTGAATCCTGAGCCTTGTGTAGCCAGAGCTTTTCCTGTAAACTCCAAATATCTTCTATTTAATAATCACAGCGAAACTTGTGATGCTAGTGGAAATCCATGTTCATTCTATACAGTCGTTAGTGATATTGATCATACTATTATAATTGTTTTCCGTGGAACCAAAACAAAGAGTCAACTTTTGAGAGAAGGTGTTTCTACTCTGAAAGACGGTGTTGATTTTTATGGAATGGGAAAAGTGAATAAGTATTTCTTCAAGGCACATAATATTCTGTGGGATGATGTCGTTAAAGTATTTGATGTTCCTCAATACAAGAACTATAAATTAAAAATTACGGGGTAATTTTAAGGACTGTTTTAGTATTATTAATTCTTTTAGGCATTCACTTGGTGGTGCATTAGCTTCTCTTGCAGCAATGAGAAGTCAAATTGAGGGTTATAAGCAAAGCTCGGATATAACTATAATAACTTTTGGCGAACCAAGGTAGTCTTTATTTTTCCTACTTTTAATTATAACTACTTTTCAGAACTGGAACATACAATTGGGCAATGAATTACGACCGATTAATTCCTAAAAGTTACAGAGTTGTCAATTCCATGGATGTCGTACCACATAGTCCGTATGTTGTATACATTATATCCTTTATAATTTAATTTTTTAGGGCATGTAAAAAGGACAAAAATTCGGATCGAGTCAAATTCGTTAAAGACGACAGTTATCCCTGTCTAGTTAATCCTGGTGATTTTCCTTACCAACATGGAACTGAAATTTGGTACCCAACTGGAATGAATTCATCCGATCTATTTTATGAATGTTTAGGAGCTCCGAAAAACGAAGATTTTGATTGTAGCGATCAACTGAGCTTTGAGTTGTCAAAGTATTGTAAGTAGTTTATTTTAATATTAAATGATCATTTTTAGCGGCTTATTTGGCTGATCATAGGCATTATTTCGATCAAAAGATAACAGCTTATGGAAAGTTAGGTGAGAAAAAATTTATCAAGTAGAAAAAATTATAAAAGAGGCCAAAACAATAAGTTAATCCATGATTACAAGATTGTACTTGGAAGTATGATCCAAGTTGTCAATAAAAGATCTTTCCTTAAATTCAAATCTGAATCCCCTAAAGCCTTCTTTTTAATAATACAGGTAGACATGATGCATGGTGCAACACCAATAGCTTCAGCAGCTTCCTTGACGGATGAATAAATCTCAACCGCTCAGCATCCAATGTCAATTGAGGTACTTTTTGTCAAGACCATTTAGACTATTCTCCCTGTAAGTAACCCATCTCAGGTTTTCAACACAGTTGTCGTTTCTGCGGCGGTTCGTGTGGTCGACACAGGGTTTTCCTTCAGTATTTGGGATGAAGGCAGTTGCTACTAAGGTATTAATTAATACTTGTTCTCTCTCTTTTGCAAGACTGGGAGAAGCAACACGATATCCAGGATTGTTCAAGCATGGTTCAATAACTCATCGGTGGTGACATTCTTTAGTCTACCAAAAGAAGAGATCTTGTAGTTTGTTCATTCTCCATCGAACTACTTCTCTAAGCTGTAGTCCGTGTTCTTTAAGTAGTATTCTTTTTTGCTGAAAGTTTCATACGAATTTAGGCTATTTAGCTTTGAGTAATAAAACGTTTTTTAGTTGATTTAGGCACTTTGAATCTAAGGCCATTTTGAAATGACCGATGATTTGAGTTTTCTTTGAATTGAACTTTAATATTACTAATACACAAAACAAAATAATTTAAATATAAATAACTCTTTATTAATGAAAAAATACATTAACATCCTTATTTAACTAGGATGCGACCCAAATAGCCGCGGGCTCCAAGAAATGCTCCCCGATAACGCTGAATCTGCCGCCGGTTTTACTGGTACAACCACAAAAAGTCCCAATTCCTTTCGAAATACTGTAAATAAAATCAAGGGATGGTTTGGAAAAAAATAAACTACTTCATCTGTAAAACACTTAACTAATAAAAATTAATTTAATCCATTACATGTCCATTTAAAAGGCTATTAAAAAATCTTTAATTCATTTTATATGATAGTAATAATGAAAGGTGTTTTTTGAGCTTATTTATTTATAATATTTCATTAGTTGTATAGTTTGTTAACCATGGGTGTTAGAACTATTGCTACTATTGTCTGCGCAATCGTTTTGCTTGCTTTATCCAGTATTACGTTTTGTAAGTTTCAGTTCATTTGTTTTTACTTAATTGTTAAGATAATCTTGGATACACCGAAGGAAGGATTGTTGAGAAGAGAACACTAAACAATTGCATTCCAGTTATTAATAGGATTTTTGACGGTGGTGAGAAAATTAAGAAAATCGTAACTACCAAAAAAGAAACAAATGAATCTAGCAAAAACCCGACAAGTGGATCTAGCGAAAATTCGACAAGTGTAGCTAGCAAAAATACATCAAGGGGAGCTACTGTTTCATTTAATAAATTGGCAAGTGCTGAACCAACAGCATCTACAGAAAAGCCAAGCTAAACTAAAATTGAATATTAATTGATACTTGTATTTAAATTTTGCCACAATAAAATGACTCGATTTATTCCATAAGTTGCTTTTCTTTGTTTAGTATGTCGAATGCACCTCCAGCTCCCGAGATCCAACAACAAGCAGACGTTCTTGTTCCTCCACCGTCAAAAGTCACTGTTACATTGGATATAGAAGACGGAGATACTCTTGGAGTAACTCCAAACGCTCAATTAATTGTCACAAAAGTCCAAAAAGGATCAATAGGCGAAGAAAAGCTTCAAGTTGGTGATCAAATAATCTCTATAAATGGAACGACTCTCAAGGATACCAACCACTTTTACAAGCAATGGCGTTATGCCCCTCCAAAAGCTACGATTGTCCTTGTTAGAGATATCGCTAAATCCAATGAAATTTTAGAAAAAACTCATATTCCAGAAGCTAGAGAAAAGAATATACTTAGAAGAGAAGGTTGTGAGTACTTTATTGCTAGACTTGTTTTCGAGAAAGGAAGAAAAATGGGACTAGGTCTAAAGGCTTATCAAAATCGCGTGCTTGTTGCAAAAATTGAAGAAAATTCGATTGCTTCTAATTCGTTGATGGTTGGTGATCACTTGTGCGACGTGGACGGCATTCGCATTACCGACCAGGACGTTTGTAAGAAAATGTTGATTGATCATCTTAAGGTAAGATAATAGATGAAGTTGAGTTATTACATATTTTAGTTGAATTTGAAAGCTTCCTTCTTGATTGAAAGGCCAATATCTGCCGATGCAAAGATTTGGGCAAAGAAAGCTCTGTTAGTCAAGATTGAAGAACCGCCATCTGTCCGTTTAGCCTCAGATGTCACCGATATTGCATCCCGCGAAAGAGCCAAAATCAAGTCTTGCTCCATTCCTAAAAAATCTTGCTATTCCAAGACAGAAACTCCATCTGCTACCTCAGTTACCTTCGGCCAATCTGTATCTGACATCCACATTGTCTCCGACAACGAAGGTGTAGCTCTTCGCAAAGCCAAGAAATAAGTAAATAATTTAACATACAAGTGTCTCTCAAATTATTTTAATTATAATAAAAGTACAAATATGTACGCAAACATTTCTTTTTATTTGTCTATATTTGTCTATCTATTTTTATTTACGGGGATTAAGTAATACTGAATTCTAAACTACCTTGAGATACCAATCAGCTGGCAACGATAGCCATCATCCCAAAAACCGGTTTTCCTTAATAGATTTAATCAAGATACTCTTTTAATCCAACCAAAAATAATCACAATTAGTCAATCTCTTTTGACATCAAAATTCCATTCAAAAAAGGATTATGTGAATTATCTAAATTATCTAGGGCAACTAATTCCAACCAAAAAGCCATTACAACTAACTATGTTAAAAAGTGTTATCTATGTTAACAAGATATTCCTTACTCATTTGTCTTTTTAAGTACATTTTTGATGTGTCGTTGACTGCTCAACGAGTTTTTCTAATTATCTTCCCCTCAGTCACACGCTCCACCCTTCACTACCTACTATAAAGGGGTAATCTTTGCAGAAAAGATCATCATTCAGCTACCATGGATTCACAAGTAAAGAGAAACCTTGCTATTGCAACCGGACTTTCAGTCGTTTCATTTTCATTACTCTTTTTGGGAGTTCCACTAATTTTAAATGATATTTCTAATTTTGACAATATTATGTCCTTGGAGAGATCTTCCTACATGTCACTTTCGAATGGTATGTGGGATGAGTTGATGTCGCAGAATGTTATTATTAGAAAAGCTAGAGCTACTAAGAGAGAAGCTTCTTCCTATGACTTGAATGCCCCTGCTGCCGCTGTTGAAGCTAAGAAAGAAGTTGCTTGTCCAGCTGGAGCTCCTGGTGAGAAAGGAGATGATGGTTTGCCTGGATTCGATGGGGAAAACGGACAAGATGGAGTTCCTGGAACTACACCTTCTTTCGTTGAAGGAGCTATTGATTCTGCTAACCCTTATGAAGCTGACTTCGGAGTTCAATCTTGTGGAAGTTGCCCACCAGGACCACCAGGAATCGCAGGAGCCAAAGGACCTCGTGGAAAGAAAGGAGGCCGTGGACCAAAGGGACCTCAAGGTGAGTAATGAAAATAGATACTCGCTATTTGTTTTCAAAAGTTTATGCATTTACTGACTAAAATGATTATAGGACCTGCTGGCGAAGATGGTACAATCGGAGACGAAGGACCTCAAGGAAATCAAGGTCCAATTGGGCCAGAAGGAGAAACCGGTCCAAAGGGTCAACCAGGAGCTGACGGAGTCGGTTACAACAAGGGAGCTACAGGAGAAAAAGGACCAGCCGGACCCCAAGGACCAGAAGGGGACGAAGGTGCTCCAGGTACTTTTATCTAATTTCATCGTGTTAACATTAATCCTTATTATTCCCAGGAATCAGAGGAGATGATGGCAAGAACGGAGGACCAGGAGAAACTGGACCAGTTGGCCCAGCCGGTCTTACTGGAAGCCCAGGTAGTCAAGGTGCCCCAGGAACAGACGGTGCTCCAGGACCCGGAGCTGATTACTGTCAATGCCCCCCAAGAGAGAACAAAAAAGCCAGCATTGGAGTTGAGTCTGATGCCAGTGCTGCTCATGCTGAGTACAACAATCCACCAGGTACTGCACCAACATACAAGACCAAGAAAATGTAATTTGTTTTGAAAAAGACTAATTTGTTTTGAAAGAGACTAATTTGCTTTGAAAAAGACTAATTTGTTTCGTAAAATAAAATTATTTCATCCAAATTTGTTGTATTAAATCAAGAATTATAAAGTGAGATTAGTATTTTAAAGACTAAATATTAGGATCATTACTTAATCTCATTTCCTTGCTTATAATAGCAGTTTATTCCCAACATGTAGATCTCATAATTAAATACAATAAGGACTACATTGATCAAGTTCAGTAAAAAGATCACCTATTTGAAAGAAGCCTTGTAATGTATATTGGATTAATCGACAAATTTAAATGGAAGTGGCTTTTAATGTATGTTTAGGCAATTTTAAATGTATATTACACAGAATAATGAAAGTTCTATTTATTAAAACATCTAATTACAAATATATATAGAAGTAGTTAAAATATAGTTTCAAAATTACTTTTGATTGTTGTTGTTTCTTTCTTCATAACCATTCCGACGGGGAGTATTTCATTATCTATCAACGAATGACCCATTTCAATTAGTGATTCATCAATTTGACGAAACTCTAATCCTAGCATCGCCTGGGCTTGAGAATTGTCAAACTTGATATGACGGTTGACCCTATCCAAAATTTCCTTCGACTCCTTGTCAATGAAGGAGTAAATCCAAAGAAAGAGGTACGGACACATATACTTAGGAATAGGATAGTTAAATTGCCCGAATTCCTTCCTCAAAATCTCAGCAACGTCTTTAAACCACAGCGAGGGAGTTTGTGTCACTAAAATACGTTTGCCATCAGATTGCTTTGCCTTCATTGCCAAAATATGGCATTTGGCAACATCTCTTACGTCCACAAAAGCCATTTGGAGGTATGGCAAAGCTGGCATTGCTCCAGACATAAATCTTTTAATGATTGAGACGCTCGCGCCTTGGTCGACCGTTATCAGAGGCCCCACAATAAGCGTTGGGTTCAGACACGTTAGACTGAACTTGTTTCCAGTTTCCATATTCTTAACAAAGTCCCATGCTGCCTTTTCCGCCAAAGTCTTTGATTTTGGGTAGGAGCGAACTTTCGGCGAATCAATGTCTGTCCAATCCCCTTCCGTGAAGACTTTGTTTTCATCAGCATGCCCTTCTAAACAAATTAGATTAGAAAATGGAAATTAAATTAGAAACTACCATTAATCGCAGCACAGCTACTTGTCAGAACAACTTTCTTTACCCCATAACATTTATTAGCAGCTTCCATGACAACCAACGTGCCTCGTACCGCAACCTGAATAACACTATCGTCCGCCACTATCGGGAAGGGAGATGCGACGTGCAAAATGTAATCACATCCAGACACGACCCTCGTCCATTTCTCAATGGTATCACCTAGGTCAATTTCAACCAGTTCAAGCAACTCCGACGCTTTATCCAGGCTTCTAAGCGGCTTCAATTTGCTTTCATTACCCAAAGAACGGACGGTTCCACGAACCTTATAGTTCTGTTGAAGTAATTGCTGAACACAGTGAGCGGCTAAATAACCAGTTGCGCCAGTTACCAAGACTAAATAGCAGAAGCAATTAAAAGTCCAAATATCCCAAGTAACTTACCTAGTTCTGACATCTCAAATATTGATTAACAAAGATTTTTTTCCAGCGATTTAATATTTAACACCTTCCACGTTCAAGTAACTGAAAGAATGAAACGACGATATCTAAAATCTCTTTACACTTACTCTAATTCAATTGATTTTTTCTTTTCCATGGAAAGGTAGTGTAACGATGGCCTGTAAACCTATATTGTGTAGGCGGCGGTGTGGATAATCTTTACGATTGTACTATGGAAAGAACAATGTTAAGTGGACAAAAAGTTGTTGAAGTATAAATATTGTATTGCTACGGGCAACGGCATGATAATAATTCCTCATTATTTTGCCTCGCTAACAGTCAAAATATATACATAATTTAAATTTATCGAAGTTATTTTGTAAAACTTTAATTTGAATTTGTAATTAGCCATCATTTGAATAAACTCAAAAATTTACAATCAAATCCGTTATAAAAGCACCAAACGTTCCCAAAAACGAATCATCTTGCCATGAAATCAACAATCTCAAAAGCCATAGTTGATCTTGTTTCAAATACAACCTCCGAATCCAATATATCAATTTCAAAGCTGCCAGAGATCACTTTAAATGACTCAAGAATAGCTGCCGAAGAAAGTGGGAGGAAATATCTTGTCCTCGGCCTAATAACTCCACCAGTCTTAATCTTCCTAATCTTTTTGTACGGAATTCTCTTCTTCCTTACCATATTTATTGTCCGCCTTGACCTAAAGATCCGTAGAGCAGCGGTACCTAACCCACGAAAAGAATCTCCGTCCGATAAAATTCAAAAACGAAGCTCTCTCTTAAGACCACCAATCTCACAAGTCCCAAAATCTGTTGGAGTCGAAACTCAAAGGAAGAAAATTTTGAAGCAAATTCCCGACAACAGACCAGTCCAACAAAATTCTTCCTACGACTTAATGAAAGATTTAGGTTATTTTAAACTAAATGCAGTTGCTTCTGGTTTAGTTGATCCTCTCAGGGAATATGTGGCAACTTCGCAAAGACATGCCGAGCCTTTATTTGAACAGAAACATCAAGCTATGGCTAAAGCTTTCTTGGAGGCCTCTGACCGTTCAAAACTAAGATATCTCAAGAAAGAACCGCCAGTCTACGATCTTTCCCTGAACGCATACCTCGGCCAATGTTTCTCTGACGACACCAAAGGCACAGGAGAAAGCAACGTCGAGTTAGGATCCCAAAAAGAAGAAGAGAAAGAGTAACTTTACTTATCCACTTTTTACCTCCACATTCTTAAATGTAATTTACAAATAAATCTATGTCTCCTAAAAAGACTTTTATACAAACAAAAGATTAATGCAATATAATTTTATATTCTTTTAAAAAGCTTTTTTAATTAAAAGTTATACCTATTTGAAAAACACACAGACTAAAGGTTTATTTATCTCATGGTTCCCATTAATTAAGCTTGTCTTTTCTTAGCTTCGGCAGCTTTTTCGGCTTCCTTCTTTTGGAATTGGACTTGTCTATAAGTGTTGTTTGTTAATGGTAATCAACTGAACAAGATACTTACTCTGTTTCCAAGGCAGCAATCAAGTTTTCTAATTTCTCTCCATCCAAAAGAGCATCAACTGAACACTCGACTTGTGGCTTTTCGAATTCAAAGGATAATTTACCAGCATCATTTACTGAACTCATCTTGTACTTTTGAGCGACACGAGCAAGGTCTTCAGAGAGGGCTTTCTTTAATTCTGGAGAAGATTCGATCAAGTTCCCACCGGCTCTGTAAAAATAGAGATTTATATTAGGGGTGTTTAGATTTAACTTACTGTTTGGCAGCGACGTCCCTGATTCTGGTGACGAAGGCTTGAGCGACCTTGTCTTGGGCAAGACGCTGAGTGGATGTTGAAAGGAAACGAATGCTAGAGATTCCACGAGCAGCCATGATTAGTTTGAGCCTATAATTATGTATTAGTCAAGGTTTAATCGATGATGAGACCAAAAGTACTAATTTCATTTAATTAGTTGGCTGGACGCTTAAATTAAAATAAATTTATAAAAAGGGTTTGTATGGCATCTAAATAATAATACGGCATTCAACATTTTATCGAAACAACCCGAATATCCAGTCCTTTATCAGAGCCACTACTCTAAGGTCAACATTGGAGAATCGTCTCTTTGCAGCACATCACAGACTTTCCTTTTGAAAGTTGGTAACGGCTATACTCGTAATGGATGTTACATTAAAATTTTATTATTAAGAAAAGAGAAAAACAAAATGTAGACAAAATAAAGAAGCTCCTGTAGATAGATACAATTCATATACGATAAAATATTTGAAAAATTATACTAAAATAATAAATACACAATCATGAAAAGATCAAAACATCAACGTTTTTTAGATCAAATGAAAGAAGAAGTTTTTTATATTGCAAAAATATGTAAGTATATATTTCAACGGTCATTTCAACTATTATTTGGTGCTGTTTGTTTGATACACAAAAGTCAAATAAATCCAACATTTATAATATGAAAAAAGAGAAGATATATAATTATGTGTTTGTAGGATTGAAGAAAAAATAATAATAAGGTGGATAAATTTTTAATGAAATGACGAAAAAGTAAAAGATAATGAAAAGAGAGTATATTAGTAAGAGGCACTCTAAAGAGATGATAATGTGTGATAGTCATATAAGAAAAGTCGTAAGACTTTTTCATTTATACGAAACCAAAACGGGTGATCCACACAGTTTTGGTTGTTTTGAAAGCAGGACTTTTTGTTTGTTTCAATATATTTTCAATTAATATTATATATTGACACGAATCAAGAGTGGATTTAATTAAATAACGTTTATACAGGACACATAATATGCCGAATTTGTTTTTTACCAATTCGGTATCATTTGGACACATTTTATAAAAACCACCAAAAAATGATTGAATATTATCTGGAGTTTTCAAGATTTGTAATTAATATGATAGCTTGCCCAGACAGATACCATGTTAAACAGTTGCAGCAGGAGATGAGGAATGCGAATCTATTTCGGATTGCGGCACTTCAGGACTTTCAAGCCGAAAACGCTTCTTGACTGGCGACATGTCTTCGTCATTTCCATTACTTTGATGGCTGGGCTCTACATCTTCTTCCCCTTCTTCGTCTCCATTGAAAGATGCCAGGAAGTCGTCTCGTGTTTCGGAACGCCGTCTTTTCAGAGCTTCATTAGGGGATTTTAAGATCTCACCATACTCGACACCACCATTTGCCATTTCTTTTGAGACGGGAGAGTTCATCTTGAAACTAGTAGTTAATCCATTATGTACATTTGCTTCCCCTTCTTTCTGCTTGTCTTCGTTTTCACTTTGAACTTCAGATTGGGAGTTGGGCTCGGGAGGTGGAGAAAGTTGTTGCAACAGTTGAGGAGATAGATTTAGAGTGGTTGGAATAAGTTTGTTACTGGTTGTGGAGTCTGGCAAAGGGTCTTCGGCCACAGTTGATATTGATTCGCTTTCTATCGGGTTTTTATCTTCCATTTTACCATCGATTTTTGGGGCTAATGCATCAGGAGACGTTTCTTCATCCTCGTCGCTGTCTTCAAAATCAACCAAAGGTGTTTTATTAGAGTACAAGTTGTATAAATGATTAATCTTCACTACTTTCTCTTCTCCCTCTTCAACAACTCCCCCATCATTGTTTAATGAGAAGACGATCGACTTTTTACCTATGTTGTTATTTGGAGCTACTGAATTGCCACCAAATATCGAGGCCGTCATTTCTTCTTCCTCTTCTTCGACAACTTTAGTAGATTTGGTGTCAAAAATGGATGCTAACAATGCTTCGTCGTCGTCTTCTATAGTTGATTTGAATTTGGGAGGGCTCGATCCAATTGAAGGTCCATTGCCACTCGATCCAGGTAATAGCAAGTCACCAGTAGGCAGCATCATTTCATCTGTTTGCTCATTTATTTGTTCATCAACTTCTCTATCAAACCACTGATCATCAACCTCCATCTCTCTTTCTCGTTTCCAAGACAAAGACTCCGCCGGAATAGCCACATTGATAGGCGTAGGCTCAACCACTGAGCTTGCACTATCTGTATCACTACCGCCATTCTCCTTCTGCATTATCTTGTCGTACTTTTGATGAAGAATCCTAAAAGTCTTGACATACCCTACATCACTAAAAACATCCCAATACTTTTCCGCAATCAACACAATCAACGTATTGTAGTCGTTGTCGACGATATTTTGGAAAAATTCCAGAATGGCCGAGTTCAATAAATTATATCTTCCACCATTTTCCTTAAAAGTGTCCACGATGAGATCGAGTAAATTGTGTTTCTTAAATAAAGTGTGAAAGGTTACATTTTTGTGAGTTACTAATTTTCGTAGCAACTTCAATGCTGTCAGGCATAGCCAGTGGTGTTTTGACCGTACGTAACACGCAGCCCGCACAATCACGTTGCTGAAGGCAGGATTGGTACGGACAAGTCCTAGGCCATGTTGTTCCACGCAAAAGGTAAAAAAATTAATTATTAAAGTCATCTTGTTGGCTGTGTAGTAGTTGTCGGTGACGATGTGGTCGTCACGGAGATTTGATAACAAAGGCTCGCAGAGCATTGGCATTCCATGCACGTAGAAGCCTGGGATAAAGGTATGGCTGGAGAGTGGGCAATCAAGGAGAGTTTTCAAAATGTTCAAAGATTGAGAAGCATGGGCCAGTTCAGGATCACGATCGTAAAAGACATGCTTAATTATTAAATTGATCACCATTTCGTGCTGTCTGTCTTTTGCCTTGGCTTCCATGTCCTTAGCTACGAAGTCACGCACGATCTTTGAGTTACTGTCCAGAAATAAACTTAATAGTTCCATTACTATTCCTCGCGTTGAGGAAACTTTCGACGCCAAACACACAGGAACGCAATCAAAAAAGTTGTGCTCGATTAGAGCAGTAAAAAATTGCTCTTTTCCACGAGGTGGGAAATCACAACCAGCCGTCGTTTGACTCAAGTAATCAGGAAGCGCTCTTGCACACGCACAAAATTCCTTTAAAAAGTTAACCAAATCACATCTTTGTTCTTCAGGAGTATTGGGATCCTGGAGTCTTTCAAATAACTCCTTCATCAAATCTTTATCCTCCACCAGGGAACATACAATTTTTACCCGAATATAAAGCTGGTACTTGCCAGCAGCAAATGTTAAATTATCGTCAAACAAAGAAGGCGGTGGCATGCAAACGTCCAGAACATACTGGAGGACATAAGATCTGAAGATCAACTTCTTGATTTCTTCGGAATTTATGGGTAGGATTTCGTTTCTTTTGGCTACATTCCACAGAAAGTCACGATGTTTTTTGGTTTCACCAGTCACATCATCGAATTCGAACATTCCAACCACAGAGTTCATGTTTTCATCGTCGAACATTTCAATTAGAATAGGTCTTCTGTTGAGGAGAAAGAGAGAACGGACGATTTTGCCAAAAACTGGCAGCTTTTCCACATGCTCCAAGTCTTCGGCTATTTTAAAGAGATCACAGATTTGCTTGACATACTTTGACTCCTCGATTGCAAGGGCCATCTTTTCTCGATGGACGGGGGCATTGACGGCTGACGCTAACATAGCTTCAAATTCTTCGATGCTTCGCAGATCAATTTTTGGAAGGTCCACTTCGTCGGTGGAAAGTATTGCCGACCCGTTGCAGGAGGATGAATTTAACGTTTCTTTTTCTCTGGCTTCAATCAATTTCTGCTCAGCTTCCACTTCAACCGGATCTTTGCCTTGTGCCTTAATAATAGAAGACCAAATCTTCTCACAACCATCCTTTTCCTGGAAACTAAGTGCCAAATTGGTACTTTCGCCCTCAGCCCAAACAACCAACGTATCCTGCTGTTTTTCGTAATTGGCTTCTTTCTGAATCTTCCTCTGCAAAACATTCTTCTCCTCCATCTCTAACCTAACCACAATATAACTTGTCTCCTGATCCTGTGGCAGCGAAATAATAGCCACATGCCCTGTTCCCTTATCCATCCATATCTTCTGCTCACAAAGAACATATAACTTTACTCTAGTATACTGGCTCTAAACATAACAAACATATAATTAAAAAAAGGCTCCCAATTTACCTTATCTATTTCTGCAGTCTCCAGGTCAGGAATCGATTCTGGTACCAAGTAATTTATTTCTTCTTCAGTCATACTATAATAAATAAGTCATATCATTAAAATAAATAAGAAAGGCGACGAAAGGTGAATGTGCAAATTTTAGATGATTGCTAATATTTTTGCGTGGTAAAATATCGACCAGAATCAATATATTTTCGATTGGGAAGATGTGTCTTTGGGAACATTTGTATAGACCACTATATGTATATAAACATATATTGTTGGTTAGTGAAAAAGTGGAAAAACAAATATTATAATTTATAAAGTTGCTCAAAGTCTGCTTTTTGAGATTTGGGTGGGGAATTAGGGGTTGGAGTAGGGTTTACTTGATCCTGGTAGACTCCCAAGGACATTTTAGGGTTAAATTAGTTTAAAGTTGACAGCCCACCATGCTTATACTTTCACACACTATCATGTTTTTTGTTCAAGTGGTATGTGTGTGTCTTTGTTAATTTGCATCCATTCAACTTTTTTACAAACAAACAACCTTTCTGTGGAATGATGAGTCATTATCTGTCAACCAATAATAACACATATCCCGTCCTTCCTCCAAAAAAGATAAAGCAACAAAAGAAAAAATACTACTTTGTTTATACTAAATGATTGGTTGTTGATGAGAGGATGTAATAATTTAATAAAATAATCATATTCAACTAAACATATTTATGATGTCTAAATAGGAAGGTAAATAACATTTGCATAAAAGCTTTGATGACGTTGAGACATACACACATCTCTTACTGACAAGGTGTTATTGATTTGATGGATGATGGGAAAAAGGCAGTATGTGTGTGTGCGAACTAAAAATACTATACATAAATTTGAGAATATGTTTACATAAAAAAGAGTGTATGTATGTACTATGATGTAAATTTGTTGATATCTAAGTAGAATTTATTTGTTGTGTTATCATTAGATGATAAGGAGATGGCAACGTATAATTTAAAAAGAATGAGTGTGTCTATTTCTTTTTCGGTTCAATGATTGACGTAGTTGTGGGAAAGGCTGGTTAGTTTTGTATAATTATGTTTAATTAGAACAATTTTTGGAAAGAGCGTGAGAAGCAAAGGTTCATTTATGGTAAAAGTTCATTTATAAGTTCAAAACACAACTGCTTCACACACAAAATTGTATCTTACACTTCAATATGCATAAGGATAAAGTATAAAAATATATGCTACAATCTATTGAATAGAAATATTTATTTTCTGTTATTTGTCAGATGATGACTAATTCGTGTGTGTATATAGTACTATAGAGATGTGTGTACATTCCTACAGATTCGACTTTTTAAATAAGCCAATAGTTTTTGTAATTTAAAAAATTGTTTTTGCAATTTAAAATAACAAGCTTGCCTTTTTTGGCGATTTTTTCAAATATATTATTTAGGATTTTTGCAAATTGCATTATTTAGGGTTTAAAAGCTATGGATAAATATCTTCAATTAGTTATTTTATTTAAATAAAGGTTTAAACGATTAGTTTTTCATACTTTGTGTGTTGAAATTTTTTGTAACAACAAGTTAAACATTTAACAGCTAATACAGCTCCTATGACCATCATAATAAAATAAATAATATAAATAAATGAAGTTGATGGTTTTTTGGAAGTAACTAAAGTTTCAATTCTGTAGAATTCCGGTGGATAGGATACTTTTGGATAGTTGATGCCATCAAATAATGTATTGGCACTATTCAATGTTTCAATTAGTGTAGATTCATAATAATTAACGGTATAATTTCCTGCTTTTTCAATTAAAGTGTTCTGCCAGAATGTAGCTGCTTCTTTACGATACTTATTAGTCATTCCCTTTAAGGTCATATTAGGATGGAAATCAAAGACAAAATAATTATTCAGCTTGGGATCAAATTCATCAAATTTAATATCAGCGTCACTTGGATTTGAGTATTTTACAAAGTTCACCATCATTTGAGAATAAACCTTTTGCACGTACTTATGCTTAGGTGTAAACTCTTTACTCTTTAAGCCTATGATGTAAGCCATGTCATCTGAATGCATTGGATGTTGATGTCTATAATCAGAAGGATCGTTTGTAGGATTTTTGGGATTAGCTAATATTTCAACTACATCAGGATATTCAAATTGATAAAGAAAAGTTTTATTTCCCAGTGCATTCGTTTCTTGAATTTCTCTCAATAAAGGCATATATAGATTAGCATCATCTTCGGAATAAATTACTCTATTTATATCAAAACCATACTCATCAACACAAGCAGCTACTGCTAAAATACGATCTTTAAATTGTAAACTTGCTAGGACATAACGGCAAAGTGTTTCTAACTTTCCCCAATTAATCGAAAGCTCCCCATTTTTGTCTTTATCAATGCAAGAACCTCCATCCATCAATTCGTGAGTTGTTGTTCCCATCATTATAGGAATATTCAACTTGCGCAAATCAAAATGACTCACATCTTTTTGATAGAAGGCATCTGGTCCGTAATCTTGAGTCAAAGGTAGCATTCTAAATCCGTATTCATCAACTTTCCTCTGATAATGAATGAAATCAATACCCTTTAATCTCCTCAAACAAGCAATAACTTCTTCCACTTGGTCCTTATCCTCCCAATCAGTATCATAAAAAGAACAACCTGCTAAATTGGCAAAAGTGCGTGAATAGTTCTGATTTGCATCTCTCATAATCATATCCTTCCTTGAATTCGAAAACATCATCGCCTGACTAATTAAACCCTTGCTTCTTTGAGACATCAAAACATTTCCAGTTATAATTGCCCCAGCACTATGTCCACTCAACGTAACTTGACTTTTATTACCTCCAAATTTCTCAATTTCCTTCTGAACCCATTTCAATCCTTCGATAGTATCAAATAAATTTAAATTGGATGCAGTACTCAAATTCAGCTTATAATTCAAATTAAGCATCGCCATCATTCCAAGCCTAAACTTTTGTTGGTATTTTAAATTGTTGGGTGAGTATAATTTTAAAATATGTTTATTAGCAATTTTGTCGTCTTTATTATATTTATATAGTGACACAAAAGGCAATAAATTATATATATTTATTTGTGTTTGTATAACCTTTTACTGCTCATCCTTTATCTTATTCATATTGTGATATTTAAACTTTAATAAAAAATTGACAGGTATCAAGCCTCCATTTTGATAAAATAAAGCAATTGGATAAGTCGAAAGTACGCAAACTGCTTAAAGAATCAGGAGTGCAAGTTGTATCAAAGACATTCATAAGGTGTTGACTGCTCATTAGTTTATACTTCAAAAAAGCTAAGGCAATGAACATGAATGGGATAACCCCTACATATAAATCAGTGCAAGTGATCTGATAGTGTTATTGCAGTTTTAAAGCTTTGTCACACAACTATCGAGAAAACGGATGTAAGGAATTGTTCAAAAAATACAAGAATTCAACACAAACTTTGGCTTATGTGTACCAATTCCTAGATTCACTAAGAAACCTTTGAGTCAATGGACTTTGGGAGAGTTTATTAAAACTGCTAACCTTTAATTAATAAGACATCATAACTAAAAGATATGAGCTATACCGATTTTTTTGTCTGTTTTACATTTGTTTGTCCACAATAAAATTTAATTACCTGTAATTCATACTGACAAAAACTACATTCCTATCATCATTTGCGAAATTTTCTATAATCAATTCTTCTTTCAAGGTACTCGAACTTCCAGAAACCAGCCGTCCTCCGTGCAAATAAACTAAAACAGAGCAATTGCCTTTTACGAGGCAATGTTTGCTGGAGTAGACATTTATGGAGAGGCAATCTTCTGATATAATATCCACATTAGGAGTTTGTGTAGATAGGGAAGTATTCCAAAGACAGCCTTTGCCAAATTTTGTCGCATCCAACTCCCCGTCCCAGTTATTTGGCGGTTGTGTCTTTTTAAAGCGGGAAGAACCGGTTGGTGGAGTTGTATAGGGAATTCCTAGGAAAACATAACCTTCACTTCCTGCTGGGGATATTGATTTTCTCCCTTGGATGAAGCCGTTTCTAAATAAAGTAAATAAAAGAGATGAATACAATGGGCAAAACTTACGATATTCTTCTAAATGTTAAAAAATCGTCTAACAACTGCCCCTGTAACTCACTCCGTACCAGTTTAATTAGCACCAGGAATAGCCACATTTGCCAAGCCGCTCCCATCGTGAACATATAAAACTCAAACTAAATAACTTTACCTACCACCGAAGAATCTAATAAAACAAAACAACTATCTTATCAAGAAATATCTTGCTATCAAAATAGTAATATCTAGCTTGCATACTATTTAATTATGTGGTGGTTTAGAAAAAAAATGTAAATAAAAAGATTATTAGCATTTATTAAAATGGGTTGCAAAAAAATAAAACAAATAAATATATCACATGTTCAATTGATTTTTGTTTTAATCGTCGTCTGAGGATGAGGAAATATCTTCAGCCCCATTCATTATTCGACTGTTGCCAAATTTTTTCACTAAATCTGGATCACCTCTGTCATCTTTTACATTCACTAAATCAAGTAATTTGATAGAACCATTAATGCAGTCGGTTTTGAACTTTTGCAAGACCCCTCCTGATGAAATACAATTATACACGTTCCCTCTAGTTTTTAGAAAAACCTTATGTTTATTATAATGGATCCTAGCTTCAACAACTTTTTCCATCTGTGTTTGTCTATACCAATCAACCATCGCCAAGGCATTCCTATACCAATTAGGGTGTTCGTTACATTCATTGTATTTTTCTTTACAATAGCCATGTCTAGTCGTAATAACATCATCCGGTGACGTCAAGAAGAAGGAAGTTGAGCAATTTATGGCCGTTTCAAATTTAGCTGGATAACTACACACCTTCAAATTATCATCTATATCTTTACATGGATGCTCAGGACAAATGATCTTGAATCTCTTGCAATACGACTTGAATCTTGGAGTATAAGTTTCACACAAAATATTCAAAATTAAATTTCCCTTTTCATCTGAACCATAGCAGGAAGATCTTTCTTTCTTTGCTATGCAACGTACAAAATGGATGCCATAACTATTTCTGTCAATATCTACACCACAACAAATACACAAAACATACTCTTTTGCCCCCTTTTTGGGTATTACAGCTTCTTTAGGTTCAAATGGGATATTCAATTGACTTTCGATGTATTTCCTCAGAGCACGGGCATAACCAGAAGCAGTATTGACATTGTCGAATAAACCACGCATCTTTTTTTCCAACAAATCCATCTTACCGATAATTTCTTTTTTTTGAGAAGTAAATTTGGAAGCTTCTTCGACTAAATAATGTGCCGTTGACTCTAACCTAGCCGCCATTACCTTTTTTCCGCATTCATAGGAACAATATTTAGATCCCTGGGAAGCATAATACTTGCATTCGAACCACAGGCATTGCCTTTTCTTTCGAGGTACAACAGAAACGTTCTGTGTTTGAGCCAACTTCAATAATTCCCTTTCTTCCATCATATTAGTGACAATGATCAAAAAATAAGTTTGTTAAACAGGAGACTGCACATTAAAAAAACAAAAGTTGTCCCACAACTACTTAACGAACTCGAATTGGAACCACGTCTCTTCAACCCGACCAAGTGGGACAAGCTCTCCACAACAATCATTCAAAAAGAGAAATGGCCACAAATTATACTGAACTGGGGCTTTTATTTCACTGTTTCCAAAAAAAGAGTTTCAACAAACATTTAGCTGTGGCTCCTTACGAAAAAGTAAAAGAATTTTTGCCTTTACTTGTAGCAACGATTGAAGATGATGGTGAAAAGAATGTGTTAAATGAAATAGTAAGTTTTTGATGCTAATTAGTTAATTTCTTTTTAATTTGTTTAGTGCACGGATGTTCCTGCCAATCATGAGTTGTTATTATTTGAGGGCTGTAAAGAAGTTGCAAGTACATTGCAAAAGCTCGTGAACTCAGGAAAGATGAAGAAAAAGATGAGTGAACTAATCAAAATAGACCCTCTGAAAGAACTTTTTGATAATGTTACCTTGAAGGTTATTCAAATGACCAATAATGTCTTCAGATTGATTCATGACTCCGAGTATACGGACTTTCAGCAAGATTGCCATGTTATGTATGCCGAGATCGGGCAAACAATGACACTATTAGCGGAATTAGGAAGGCAAGGCATATTGAATCCCGGTGAAATTTGCCTCAAATTAAGTCAACGTTTATCTAATGAAACTTTTGCCACTTCATTCGCCATGAATATGCCCCAGGATTTTGATCGGATCATCGTCAAGTTGCTTCGATCTTTCAAAGGGCATTCTGGATCTATGGGCGATATAAACATTGAGAATGTCATTAGGAACTTATTTATCTTGGACCCTAGCAAGATTAACCTCTTTAAGGAAATGAATATAAATGAAATTGATATAGATTTATTTATTAATATTATTTGTCAAGCTGATCATGATTTATTTATGGATAATATTTCTTACTATCTGACGAATGTTTCCGAGGATGTGATCAAATTTATGAAAGCTATCTCGAGAAGTTATGTCGATCAAATATCTCACAAATTTGATACTATTTTACATGATTATATTGTCAAGAATGAATGCTCAGTGGAGATATTGAAGGTTAGTTTAAAGGAGCGCAAACATGAAAACGGAGGCAAAATATTATTAGGTGATATATTTTAAAGAGATACGTATTTTGCTTAGAGTAATCATTGATATTTTTTCATAGTTTCAGTATGTTATTTAAATATAGCTTCATTGGAGTGGCAAGGTGAGTCCATCTTTGCCAAGACAACTTGAAGGTACATTGCAACAAGATACTTAAGGGCGAGAGCGACACATCAAGAAGTCGTAGATAGATTATTTTCCACTAGCTATTTTGCGTCACTTAGCCTGTTCAAATGATCTTCTAGTTTCTGCCACAACTTATCATCAGACAATTAACTGTTTTTTTCAAAATTGTCTTTAACTTCATTTTTCAACTTGTCACATATCCCTTTTCTCGAACAAATTATGCAAGAAGAGCTAACGTTTCATTTTTACTTATCAGATCAAGAAGAATGTAAATTTCTTTTTATAAAGACTAGGCTAATTTAAAGATAGCGCAAAAATTGGCGTATTATTGATGTATTCTGAAAGGAACAATTTTGTTCAAAATTACTTTTTAATATCATCAAAAGTTGTTCCGTTTTACTAATGGTTTCTATTAAGGTCATGGTTAATTTGAGTAATTACTTGGGTGTTAGATTCAAGGGAGTTAATTCAAAGACTTGGATTGCTTATTTAACAAGAACTGATGGAGTTCCGGATTCTTACCTCACACTTCATTTGGCAATAATTATTGGATTCGCAATAATATTTATTCCTTCTAATTACGATGGCGAGCACAACCAGGAAGCAATCAGCAGTTTCTTTGACTACCTAAAAGTCAAAACAGCAGACAACGAAACAATCAAAGGCGATTCTCTATCCCAATACATGCTTCTGATGGCGATCCTTTTCGACATGGACGAAAACAGAACTCTCAAGGAGTTATTAGAAAAAATTCTCGACATCAACGTCGCTCTAAAGTTAAAACGAATGGTAACTGCCAGACAAATGTACTTAGAACATGCTTTATCAATAGAAGACGTGCTGTCCCGGGTAGGATGGCTGGAAGTAACACCTTCTTTATCAGCTGACACTCAAGGCTTCTTGCCAATTCATTGTGTCAATTATTTGTTGAAATTGAGGAAATTGTCTACTAAATCTATGAATGTTACTACATGGGTACAGAAACAAATCAAAGAAACATCAACTCCTTGTCCAGATTCAATCATTCAATTAATAATCTCATTCGCTGAGTCAAATGTTCAACAAAAAGTAAATGATCACTGTCTACCTCCACTTGCAATAGAATTTATTGAACAAATTTTTACGGGATCTCTTGTTGATGAGGATAAATTGTTAACGAGATGTCTTTGTTTGTTGTATTTGTTAAGCTATAAAGCTCAGGTATTGGAGCATTTGACGAAGATTCCTGGTTCGAAGGCAAAGTGTGTTTATAGTGATGAATTGTTAGAAAGAATTCCTGTTACTTATTTGATTACGATGGCAGATATTCGGAGATCTGAGTTGGGATTGATTTATGGAAAATGTGTAGGAATCCTTAATACTTTCTACCCTTATTCAATGGCCAAATTCACTTACGATGATACTGACCTTACAAATGCAGACGACGAAGCAAGTTTAGTTATTGGTGAGTATGACGAAGAAGTATCACTTACAGAGGAAGAAATTCTTGGCCTTAAACACAGCAAATTCTTGAAAATTGCAATGTACTCCAATAGAGTGATCACCTCAATTACAAAACTATTAGATTCCCCCAATCAGTATTCAGTCGGAACTTCTAATCATTTGTTGAAATATTGGAGGTGTCTGTTTAATTTGTTTCCTGAACGACTAGCACACAAGACAATTCAACAATGGTGCAAATCTGATGCTTTTGTCGATAGAGACATTGTAGAGAATCCGTTGAGAATTTTTAGATGTCATGAGTTGATTTTTTCTTCCCCAAATCATTTTGCTATTTTAATGGAATTACTTGATTATTATTTGTTAAAATACAAAGTATTTGTTTCTGGGAACTTGTCCAGAAGAAACTTGATTACACCAGAAGAAGGAAAAGTGTTTGGGATCGAAATGGATGAAATCTCCAAAATAAGAGACGTCACAATGAATTCCCTAAAGGTAACCATAATTCAGATTCTCCTTGACTGCTGTTTGGAGAATGAAAACAACAAAAAAACTCTCACACAGATTCAAGAAATGGTTTGCCGTTACATCCACAACAACCTAATAGACAATGAACATTTGGTAGTAGTTTTGCATTACCAGACCTACCACAAAACCTTAATTGAAATGGTTGTCAAAAATATACCATCCGTCCATGTGATGCGGGCTCATTATGAGGAAATGTTCGTAGTTCCTGAGTTAAATAAGAAAGTCTTCGGTATTTTATTGTTCATTGAATTAGCTCTGAAGTATCGTGTCCCAACGGCTTACGTCCACGTCGAATTTATCCTTGATTTCATCGTCACAATGAAAACACACATCTCAACAGCTGACTTTATCAACACAATGTTAACAGTCTTACCAGCTATTCCCAAACTTCTTGATGCTTTTCCTCAAATTAGTATTCGAAACCATATCGAGGAAGTTTTTATGATTGCAAAAGAAGTTGGCAAGTCTAATGTTGCTACATATACTAGTTTACTCAGTATGATGAATGCCCCTGGGTACAAATTACTCACTCTTATCAATGAACTTCAACTGGAATTCAATTTAAATGGAAATGAAGGTGCTTAAATATTGTTTTCTATTTTATTTGGAATAAATCTTTTTAATTAAATCCTTATACTTCGATTAGTCATAAACGTTCAAATTTAATTGTGGACATTTGACTGGTATCGTTATATCGAATCATTTTTTGACATTGGATTTGCTCGTTTTCAAGTTACGGGTTGCAAAATGCTTCTTTGAACCATGTAGTTGTATTTTGATAGGAAAGTTTTTGGATAATCGTGTATATAATGTAATGAAAATCTTGTTCTTCATTATTCATTCGAGGATGGTTTCGGATCATTTTTAGGCGTCGTGTGGATCACCTAGTCTCAGATGGAACAAATGCATAAAGACAAACAAACATTCGAGATCAAATATCGTAAAATTAAGCTTATCATACACTAATTTAATATTTTAGATCATGGAACACTGCCGAGCAAAAAATCTGGATTACTGATAACCACCTAAGGCAAACTCACAACCGGGTTTTAATGAGACTTTTTTTGCAATTATAGCGATAAATAAAGTATTTAGAGAAATTGTGTAATATTTTTGTCCTTTTTAACAGTTAAATCTTTAATTAATACTTATTTCTGTTTAATATTATTTGTTTCATTTGACCCTATAAGAAAGTAACAGCCCATTTAGTTTAGAAAAGATGGTACCCAAAAGAAAACAATTGGAGTGGTACGCATGAATAGAATGTTATGCATAGCAATTTTACCGCCACCCTTATACTTCTCAGCATCCGCCAAAAAAACAAATTTTGTACATATGCATCCTGCACATGCTATGTATTTTTATCTGTCTAACAATGATCGCTAGCATCCGTGTGCGATTGGTTGTCTCTCTGCCAAAAATGATTATTATATGGCCTCTGTGGTTCACATATACATTTTGGATGATGGTCTCTGTTTGTTGGTGGCTGCTTTTGAGAGATGCATATTTGCGTTCATACATATTCAAACACCAATGAATGAAAAAACGTACCGACTAGTAGATAGGACGTCGTGGTGCGGTTCGAATAGTAGTCTCTCTTAAAAGTAACATAGATACAATTGAAAGCGTCACTTTTTTGCGTATGTCTCGTTTATATCTATATACTTTTCTTCCTTTGCATTCAAAACATACACTTCGCTCACTTTTAGTCGTTTTTGCTGTACACTGCGTCCCTTGCTCCTGCACTCTTACCGAATACTTATTTTATTTTTTGTTTTCTTTTTTATTTATCTTATGGTCACACACAAAGACAAATCTTTATTATAATACCTTTTTTAGGATATTTTATTAAAAGCTACCATTAAGGGACTGTATTTCTTTAGCTATCACTCCTGAATTGTTTATCTAACCAACAAACATATTACTTTTGTGCTTACAAACAATTTGTGTTGTTTAAAAAAGAAGGGAAGTTAGTTAGTATTATTGAAAGAAGCTGAATTACAAACCCACCCAAATAAAAAGATGGAACCGCCAGCTGAATCTTCGCGTGGTATGATGCAAATCAAAGGAGCGGAGGGCCGATTATCATCTACTTCGACTTCGATGGGTGCCCTTTCTGCCACCTTGCGACTTTCTTCCCATAACAATAAGGATAAAGATGACGTTATAGATGATTATTTGCAAATAGATCCTTCTCTTTCGTTTGCTTTAGAGTCGGGTGATCATGCTAACTTTGATGACGACCTACCCGAAGATTTTCTTGCCAGCACAACTAGGGCAGATTCACCACCTTTTGACGGAAATTATTTAGGATCCAATCATCGAAAGAATGTATTTACTCCTAAAACTACCAGGTACTTGCCAATCTACTCTATTTATAACCTTTTTAGATACCAACACAACCTCACCACGGCTCCCAAAAGTAGAAACGGAGGCAGGCCTTCTGATTTGCTTACAGATTTAAGAAACAATGATAATTATCAAGTACAGGTATCCCCAACGGCTGGCTTTGCTTCACACAATCTCGAAGAAGCCCAAGAATTGACGAATGGGGCCAATTGTGTATCAAGCAACAACAACCGAAATTCATCTAATTTGAATGGAGGACAAGTTTTGGAAGTAAAGACTGAAGCCGAACCCGACTCAAATAGAAGAGTAATGTCTACAGCTGAACTAGCAACTTCTATGATATCTAGCCTCGAAGGAGAAGATTGTTCGGATGTGCAGAAGTTAAATAATCAAGAACAATCTCCACTTCCATCCATGTTGAAACAGAACAATAATTATGGGGTCCGAGACGAGTATGGACCAGTAGTAGCCAAGAAAACGAAATTGGATATGAGCGACTCTTCACTTAATGATGAATTGCTAACACAAACGGTGACAATGCCAAAATCCCGAACAAGTCCCAAAAAATTCAAAATCGAAGCTGGGGCAAGTGAGCAAAGATCTACAAGAAGAGATTCCTCCATTATCAAGTATGATTCAAACAACCAATCCTTCAACGAAATGCCGAATGGAATGATCGATGATTATGACGAGTCGATTGTTATTGATACTGTCGAACTTTGCAAGAGAATCTCGAATGAATTAAAGAGATTTAAGATTCCACAGGTTCTGTTTGCGGAAAAGATTATTGGGCGGTCACAAGGAACTTTGTCTGACTTGTTGAGAAACCCCAAGGTTTGGGATCAGTTGAAGACAGGAAAGACCACTTTCAGGAAGATGTTTAATTGGATTCAGTTGCCTTTAGAGCATAGACTAGGAGTTTTGGGAATGGATGCAAGTGGAAATAGAACTGATACCCCCTCGCCACTTAGAAATGTTCTAGAAAGACCGTCGCCGGCCCCCAACGCTCGTCACACTTCCAAAACAAGACGCTACGATTCTGAATGCGGATCGGGCAGTAAGAAACCAAGGTTAATATTCAGCGACGTCCAAAAAAGAACTCTCCAAGCCATTTTTAAAGAAACCGAAAGACCCAGTAAAGACATGCAGCAAACCATAGCAGAGCATTTAAATCTCGAAATTTCAACAGTCTCCAACTATTTCATGAATGCAAGGCGCCGATCTCGTAACTTTCAACTTAAGAATGAATTCGGTGATGGAGATGATGAGGAAATGGACGATGAAATGTCCACGATAACTCCACCGCCCGAAACCCGTAAAAGATCCAATGGATCTCGCAAAAGGCACGCTCATTCCGAAGACTACAGGGAGGTTGATGATGATGATGACATGTAAAGGTGGTTATTAAGGGTAAAATAAAAGCGAAGAACATCTCTTCATATCCCCAAACATGTTCATAATAAATTTGGTTTTATTTACTTATTATTATCTTCTATTATTTCTATATCCTTTTAACTTTACATCTCACCAGTCTTTTTCGTCCTCTGCTGCCAATCAACAAAACAATTAGAGAGGACGTTCTCCAACAAGTATATTATTTCAGTTGTAATTTTTGTTCAATAATTTGTCAGTTTTAATAAACTTTTTATAATAATAAATATGTGTCTAAAGTGATTTATAATTGAATTCCATTAGAATAAGTATACGTGTTTCTTTAATTAAAACATAAGCTTGAAAGAGAGTCAAAAACATTAGTAATTGCAACATCATAAAAACATAATAGATCATCTGAAAACATTCACTTGACACATCAACAATAATGCACATTTTCTATCTCTTTTTTTGTTATCTGGTTCAAGATTAATATTAAAGAATGCAATCATTAAAATAAATGCTCAGGCAAAGCTTTTAAAAACGTATTTGTTAATTAGGCAAAGGCATGACAAAGGATTGAAATGATATGAAAGCGATTATGACTGTTATTTACTGACTGATATATAAACTGAACTTTTCGGTGTACACTACTTTAACGATGATTTTGATCGTTGAGAATCACACTTTTAAAGCTAAAACTGATAAAATGTGCATGTAATTAGTTATTTATTAGCTTCCGTCTTGATTAGACCACGTTAATTGTCACCCTTACTTTCAAATACTCGCTTTTGAAAGTTGCTTTTATATTTAGAACAAATCTACTTCCAAATCACAACACCTCCTGATCCCTAAAACCAAAAATTCCTCAACTTTTTTTAATATCAAACTAACCAACAAAAAGAGTGATTACCTCAACTTACAACAAGAAATCTTACCAGACATCATAACGTAATAATAATAATAAATAGATCTATGTGAAAAAGGATTAATCTCTCCTCTCTACTAATGCTAAATACTTCGCTACTAAGAAACAACAACTGTTTTGCTACTGCCAACTTCCTAAGGCAGCCCCCTATTTGATTAAAAGTATATCTCGAGCTTGATAAATACATATATCATTTAAAAAGAGAATACAATTTTAAAGTATGTGTCACTAAGTTAAAATTTTATCTTCTTGCTATTTATTAATTGATAGTGTTGTGGGATGTATTTTTGACTTGAAATTTGAGAATGAGGTATTATGTATATAGTTGTTGATCTCTTTTCTCATCCCAATCTTATATTTGTTTCATTTTTATTATTTCTGTCACTTTATTTAGGTTTGAGGGAAGTGTATGATGGCTGCAGCTTCTTCTTCGGAAATTAGTCAACCGACAGTTGTCAATATTACTCCTAAACAAAATGGCAATCTCTTGGTCAGATTAAGGACTAAATGTTCCTTGAAAAATGAATTACATCGAAACGTTTTAATTGAGTTTTTCTGTACTGGATTTCTAGTTTTTGGAGGATTAGCTACTAATTGCCAACAAGTATTAACATTTAGTCAGAAGAATGATTACTTAGCCGTCACAGTTGGATGGGCGTTGGCGCTTTTATTTGCTGTATATGCTTCGTACAAAACTTCCGGGGGTCATCTAAATCCCGCCGTTTCTCTTTTCCAATTGACGATGGGAAAAATTAATGCAATTACCTTTATTCTGTATTCAATTGCCCAAACGGCTGGTGCCTTCTTCGGCGCATTCTTTGTTTACGTACTTTATTATGGTTAGTTATTTTAGAAATATCGTAACAGACATTTATTTAGATGCCATAAACCATTACGATGGTGGCGGCAGATTTGTCACTGGACCCCGAGCCACTGCCGGAATTTTCGCAACTTACCCTGCTCAAAATCTCTCAATGTTAGGTGGAATTTTTGATCAAATAGCCGGAACAGCCGTCTTATGTTTTTTGATTGCTTGTGTTACAGGTAATAAGGGCTGCAAGAAAGAAAACTTTATTAATGACACAAATTATATAAAAAACAATTTGGAACAAAATATAACTAGGTGATAATGTTCTAAACAATTTGTTGAAAACATTCTTGAGATTCTCTTAACGGTATCAGTATTTTTTCATTCAATTAATCGTCGTCTTCTAATGTCTTCTTGGCTTTCATACTCAACTTGATGCATGATCTGCATTTTTAATGAATGACTCGACTCATTTTGGAATCGAATATATTATCAAGCCTTCACATTTAAAACACCACCTGTTTTAATAGTCGAATCACTACTGTTTGGAACGTATTCATTGACATTGTACAAACAACATGTTCTTCCAAAATATAGTTACACAAATACACCCAATTTCTTAATAGTCTCAGGCTACAGCAATAGAATGAGCTTGAATCTTTTATTTGTAACACAATTTTCAAATCTTGGGTAGGTATGACTTATAGTATGCTCAATGGCAACTCGACATCTCTTGTAAAATTCTCTTTAGAAGTAAGTATTTCCACAGTGTTACCCTTTTCAAAGCAAGTAGCGAGAAATAACTCCTTTCTGTTCACAGACCTTCATTTATCGTCAGGAGAGAAACGTATTGACTGTGGTCATTTATGATTTTTACTGGCCCTTCATCAAAACTGTTCTTGTTTGACGCAGATACACCTACTTAGCCAGGATCCTTATTTTTATCACGTGCCAAGTAAGCATGGCAATCTTAAAGAGACATTTCCAAAGCCTACAAAAAGACATAACTCTACCTTTGATTAAGGTGTTTAAACTAACGGCATCATTAAAGAACTTTGCCATTGACGAAGTTGGTAAAGCAAGAGTCATTGGAGAATTGCTTGCTCTACCTAGTCATATCCACGCCATACTTTTTAAGCATATCTTTAAAGTAATCATGACATTCAATTGCCAATGCATCACTATGGCTTTTGGTAATGTCAGCTTTGTTCTCCTTAATAAGGCTTTAAAATCTCCAACCATCAATTGAAATTCTTTACCCAAAGCCATCATTTCTACACCATTTGTTGAAACCTTTATAAAGAATGGCTAATTTGTTCAATAACTGCCAGATTGATTAATTACGATTGCTACTTACCTTCTGCAACCACTTCTGGCTTCATTGCATCACATCCTTTCAAAGGAAAACTCTTCTTAAATTACTCTTGTCTGAACCATTTTTTTCTTGGTTCTTCACAACTGCCAGCATTCTCTAATTTATGCTTCATATTCGTCAAATTGAGTGGAGATAGTTTAAAAAAGAACAACCTAATTTACTCAAGCAAAAATCACTTTTTTAATTAAAATCTCATTTAAACACCACATTTATTTAATATTGATGACATTAATTATTAACGACTATTACAGATAAAAGAAACAAAATTCCATCGCACCTCCAACCAGCCGTCATTTCTCTTATTCTTTTGTTTATTGGATTAACAATGGGAATTAATTCTGGTGATTTTAAAATACAAAACACCCCAAAATTGAAAAATCTTTATTTTGTATTTTTAAAACATTTAGAAGACATGCAATTAGAATGCGATTGAATTAGCTAATTTGAGCAATTTTCGAGAAATATTAAATTTGGTGACTACTGAAGGGCGTGTGATATGCATCACTAAATCGAACGGTCCTCGAGTAGCATTTTTAGTTAAAGATAATCATACATTCAACACCAGTGCCTGATTGATATACAAAGGTTTACATCACCAATCTTTCCATTTTTTTACGAAATAATATTGGATCTTATTTCTTGTAAATAGCTTGCAGTAGATAATGTAGGACAGCCATTTAATCTAATTTGAATTCCAACAGTAACACCAACGTATAAAATATGACTGAGAAATCATTTAAAAGTAAAGTACTTATTTTTACACTTCATGCAAGATTCATACATTTGTTTAACTGACTTCTCTGCTTCAAGCAAGTCTTAGTTATCAACAATGCATAATCCAAAAGCTTGTTGTTGTTCCAGTATATCTAAAATAGTTTTAGCACACTCCTCAGTTGGCTGAATTCTTGGTGTTGCAATTGCTAAAAGTAACAAATCTAGATTGATATTCTTCATGTTTGAAAAAGCTTTCATTTTGGTTTGTCGTTAATTAAGGAACTGCATCTATTTTAATTTGATTTATTGCTTATTTGAAATTGTGAATAGAAACGGTCTTCATAGATATGAAGGAATGAGTATTTAAAAGAGATTCCCTTTTCTGAAACTTTTTAAGACACTTCCGTAACTTCACAAACACTGGTTATTTAAAAATAAATTAAGATGTCAATATTACACATTGAAAATGCATATGATTATTTTAAAAATCTCAGGTTATGGAATCAATCCAGCTAGAGACTTTGGACCTAGACTCTTTACATGGATAGTTGGATATGGTTGGACCGTATTTTCATTCAGGAATTACTGCTGGTTCTGGATTCCACTTCTATGTCCTTTGATTGGAGGAGTCATTGGAGGTTGGGCTTACCAATTATTCATCGGCATTCATCTCCCAGACATGACATACGAAGAAAATCTTGAGTACCAAACTTATCTTCATCAAATCCCCGCCGTCACCACCACAAATAACTCCGTCTATGAGGTCAGATCTGTTCATCCAGGACAAGTTAAACCAACTTTACAATATCAACAAAGTAATAGTCAAGATCAAGCTTATTATGGGCAAGAACATAGGTAAATAGATATGAATCACTCTAAGTTAAATCATTTTAGACCATCACGCGAATTTGTGTAATTGAATCTTTCAAATTTATAATGTTTTACCAACAAAGGAATCTCTTTTTTTGTTTTGTCTTTTTTGAATTACTTAAAATTAACCTTTAATAAAGAAATTTCAATGACGATTGTTTATCAACAACGGGAAACATCTAGAATTGCCATCAAATGAGGTTGGGATAATATAAAATATTATTTGTCATCTTAAAATAATGTTAATTAAACATATTTTAAATACACATGTCTTGAGTTTCTATAATTTAAAGTGTAAGATGTTTAGATCAACTACCTATTGTAATGAGAAGCGATGATTTGGTCTATTAAATTTGCATCTATTATATTTGCAATAATGTTTAAATTCTTTGAAATAAAAAATAAGTTTAATCCGAATGATTGTTTTTACAGAAACCTTAACTTGGCATTGTTTTTCATACCAAATTTAAAGCTCATTTTAATAAATTACGCCTTCAGTTAGCGTAACTTATGAAATTTGAATATAAGACTGTTAATGTATATTATATATAAACATTCCTAAGCTTTTTATTTTCGCTCTTAAGAGTAAGTCTTACTTAACGGATTTTGAAAACTCATTGGGGAAAGAGTTAAATTGGCCACAGAAGTTTAGAGTTATGCCCTGCTTAAAACAAGTGAACTTCAATCATTCACCGAAGTTATTAATGAATTCAGGGAGGATGCGCTCACTGCTCTAGAAGGAAAGCCACCTTTGGATTCGTTTTGTCTGTGGGAATTAATTTGCGTATGAGACAAAAAAGTATCCAAGGAATATAATATATAATTTTTACTATCTATGAAATATAAAATATCAATTTAAATAAATGTTTTCTTTGTAATTACTGTTTTTGTTTTGAAAATTAATTATTTTTACGAATAAGTCAGTTATTAACTTGTCTTTGTGAGCACGCTTTTGTATGATTTCAATATGACATTGCAAGTTCATCTTTTATTATTAGTTTGCGAGAATCATGGTAACTACAAATTGTACAGCATCAAAAATATATTTAGGGGCAAAAGTTGACCAAATCATAAGATGATTTTGAAATACCAGACATGCTAAAGAAGAATGAAATAACATTTGCATTCTGAATAAGATTTGATAATAATTGAAATAATTGAAAAATTCTTCTTGATTTATTATTCTTTTTTCCTCTGCAAAGTATCTGAAAAAGATTCTAATACAATGGCATTTTTTATTATATTCTTACCTTAAACAGCCGTTGATTATAAAATAACTCGAGAAGGTATGATAAATGATTGGCAAGGAATCAAAAAGTGCTCCAGCATTTTCAACTAATATATCATATGGAACAGCCAGATTGATTGATGAAAAAGTATACAAATTACCCTTATTAAAAAAGAAGCTCTCGGTTATGAAAGTCAATAAAACAGCTTTTTGTTGATTAGGCAAGTCTATGCTCATAAATTTAAAAATAAAAAGACACTCGACAATTAAAATAAGTGTCAGATGATTTGGAGTAAAAAGGAAACAAGTCAAAAAGATAACAAGGAGTTTTTGCTTAAATGAGATTTTAAATAGTACAAATATGATATAAGTGAACAATATGATTTTGGCTTGATATGGAATTGAACCGGCTAATTTAATTAGAAATATTAATATAAATGAAAGAGAATAGTGTTTAAACCATTTATCCTTCTTAAATTTATAAAAGACAGAATTGTATAGACTTATAACTAAAATTGTAGCTAAAATCAACGTTAATTGAGGATACTTGTGAGATTGAAGATACTCATTGAAGTCAGGAATGATAAGTGATTGCGGCCATCTTTCATGAGAATCAGTTAATTGAAGTGGAGTTGTATAACGCCGTCTTGTATGTGCCATAAGAGAATGACAAACCGTATTGGTACCCATAATAATAAAGAGATCTCTTTTAGAATGTAAAGTTAGAACAAAAAGTGATTGCAATATGAAAAACATAATATCTGGTACTTCATCTATGAAACTTGATGAGTAAAAAAGTAAAGGAATGCCTGCGATTAGGATATGATAAAAAATATTAACTCGTGAATGTAAATTTGCTACAAAGTAGTAAATTATAATCAAATATACGAGATAGGCAAACGCAATAAGGTACATATTAGGCGCAGATGTTACTGACAGGAGAGGTTTCTGCACTCTTTTCAAAGTTTGATAGCAATTTTCAATCAAATCTTTCTCCAATTCAATATTTTGATCACTACACAATTTTTTTGTTTGTTCTGTCAATTTGTTAATTACATCATTTAATAATTCTTTATTGTCCAAAGTATGAGAATTCAACTGACGTAATTGGACAGCGTTGTTAATCAAATTATAACCAGCTTCGATCACATTTCTTGTTAAAAGGTGTGCAAATGAAACGCCTAAACTTTGAGAAGGCAATGGAACGTTTAAAAGGGAAGTAATAGTAGCTGTTATATCCATTTGATCTATTACAATTTTCCTCCGATGTGATTTAAAATTGTGATCATTCGATGCGAATAAGAATATGGAATCTGTTACTGATGCCTCTGAGCCTCCGTGGTTTCCGTTACTATTCATTCCATGATCACCCGTTACAATCAAGATAAATTTAGATTCTTGGCTTAACAATTGCTTGTAAATATCATCTATTGCCTTATCAAGTTCTTCCAGCTTTGATTCTATGTGTGGTCCCGCATCAGTATTTAAAAAATGACCTGCTGCATCCAATCCATAAAAGTACACTAATAAATTGTCCCATTCCTTTGAAACATTGTGATTTAGAAATTTCAAAGTCTCAACTATTGTCTTGTTATCAGCCTGAAAATATTTTATAAATACAAATGCATGCTATTGCTTACTTCATTATATTTTCTATTTAGACTGGAGTCAGTTGTTTCTTTAGATCTATTATTAGACAAATCATTAGGAAACCAAGACATAATTAAATGATCAGCAAAGGCAACAGTGGTCCTATTAGCTTCCTTTAACTTTGAAAACAATGTTTCTCCAGGAATTGCAGTTTCTTGTAAGTTAATAATTGAGTCCCAAAATATGGCCTTTCTTCCTGTGAAAAGTCGCTTCATTCCTGGCAAAGTGAATGTGGGATAAGAGCTAAAGCTTTGTGCTTTAAAAAAATGTCCATCATTAATTAATCCTTGAAGACGTTGCATTGACTTCCGTTCGAGCAAGAAATTATTAGCAAACGCATCCACTAATAAGAAAACCAATTTAGTTTCTTTCTTTTCATGTTCAATTTGATCCAGTGCAGAACATTCTATTAATAATATGTATTTATCCGAGTATTTACAATTAAAATTTACCAAAATTACGAATCAAATTTGGTATTTGATTTGTCTTGGGATGAATTGATGCTTTCGGCAAGTCAAAAAATCCAATAGTAAAAAGAAAAATAAAGCTCAATGTGAGAGATGTCAAAATAAACCTCTCCGTTTCCCTCATTTTATAATGAAGCTAAATAAAGATGTAAATGCTAGCAACCGTTTGGTATAACGTATATTTGATAAAATAAGCAAACACTGGCAACAATCTCTAATATTTAAATTTCCTTTAAAAGAAAATAATAAGCGAAATTAGAAAGTGAGAAACTTTCAGTCCAAAATTTGACAATTGGGATTAGAATAATCTTAAAAGTTACTAACCTTATTTGTAGTCTAAAAGACTTTGCAAACTCATGACAGAGTCATTATATTTAAGTTATACTTAGTAGATATCATAAGTAGCACATTAAAGAACTTTCTCAAAGTTTGCGTCCATACATACAAATTCAAGTTACATAATGGTATCAATTAAGTATTAATAAAGATAGTAGGCAATATTACAGCTATGGAAATGAAACTCCGCTTCCTACATAATTACCTAGTGTAAATAAAAATGCTTCTTAATCAGTTTTGGCTTTAAGTTATCTTTGAGATATAAGGTGTGCAGATTTAATATAGACATCAGCTAGCAGAGCAAGATGGTTTATTCGAATCTCTGCAAGTTGATAGTCAGGGGTTCGAATGCATTATGTAATGACGTTTGTTTAAGCAAATTTGCAAGTGCCAATCTCCTTTATCCGATTATCCACATTTAATTTTTGGTATTTATTTTTTGGCATTATCCGTAAACACCAACTGACATTATGTTTTAGTATTATCAAGTTTTATTGCCAATATTATATATAAAAATAATTAATTGCAGTATTCTTAATTTTTTAATATTCAAAATGTGTGCTATTGGTGACTTGCATACGCATTCTATTACGATTGATGTGACCCATTTGGGTTGGTGTACTAAAAAATGAATCTACTTTAAATAACTTTCGGCTGTATGCATTATCGCTTACGCTCATATCATGTTGAAAGCACCTCATCCCGTTCGATCTGAGAAGTGAATCAACTTCGAGCTACCTTAGTACTTGGATCGGAGACGTCCTGGGAATCCGTGGTGGTGTAAGCTTTTTGCCTCAATACGCACAAAACCAAAAGTGGCATAGCGCCAAGGCATACGAATAAAGTATTTTTGTTTACATCTTATATTTTTGTCTTGACCAAATTAAAGTTGTTAAGAACAAATTACTTGACTTTGCAATTCAATTGAAGTAAAAAACAAAATAAATGAAAATGTGTACTAAGTCGTCGCAAAAAAAGAATAGTATTGATAATGCACCATTTTAACATAAATGTAACCAAAAAGAAAGATGCTTAAGTTTCAATAAATTGGTATTAAAAATAAAGTTTTACACAGTACATTAAGAATATTTATTTATAATGGTGTTTCAAATTAAAAAGAAGAATGTTGGAGATCGGTGCACAATATGCCCAAACAAAAATAATTTAAGAAGTTTTAAGGTTTTTGACATAATACAATTTAAAATTATGAAAACTAAACACTCGGGAAGTGCTAGAAGGATAGATGCGTTACCAAGAGAAGGTTTTGTTTATTATTATTTAACAGAGCCCTTTTTTGGCGACTAGAATTGTTTTGTCTATGTCAAAAGATGTGTCCAGACTACTTATTGTTGAGGAGGTGGTGGACCTTGATGGATTGGTGGAGTTGAATTTTCCCCACCTTGAACGTTATCTTGAGGACCTCCCATACCCTGTGGAGGCATTCCTTGAGGCGGTGGTCCTTGGTAATATTGTTGTTGGTGTTGCGGAGGGTAGCCATAAGGTTGTTGCTGGTACTGGCCTGGTGGTGGCGCATACTGTGGACGAACACCTTGTTGTGGTGGTGGATAGCCTTGCTGTGGTGGATAATTTTGTCTGGGTCCTCCATAAGCCTGGGGGTTATAAGGAGCTCGAGGGGGTCCAGCTTGTTGTGGAGGTTGGTAATATGCTTGCTGTTGGTGCGGTTGAGCATAATGTCCTTGAGGAGGCTGAGTTCCATATGACTGTTGAGGGTACGGCTGAGGATACTGTTGACTTGGATGTTGAGGAGGACCTGCATATTGACTAGCTTGCATGTATGTTTGTTGTGGTGGTGGATATTGTCCTGGGTTTTGCATCATAGGAGGTTGTTGCTGTTGAGGAGGAATTGGATGTTGTGGTGGTTGCTGTTGAGGTTGTTGTTGTACCTGAGGAGGAACAGATTGAGTTGGTTGAACTGCTGGTTGTGGAGGTGTTTGAACTACGGGAGGAACAACTTGTTGAGGAATTTGGGGCTGCGGTATCTGGACAGGAACTGGTTGCGGCATTGCAACTGGAGTTGGAATGACAGGAGCAACTATGGGTGCAATTTCAGGAGTAATCTCACTTTTAGTGTCAATAATCGGTTGCGGTGCCTCAACCTTTTGTGGAGCAGCAGCTGGAGTAGGAGTTGGAGCTGTTGCTGGAGCTGTCACGATAGTCTGTGTTGGCTGAGGTGGACCAGAAACTTCGAACCCTTGTGGTAAGACAGGCGGCAAGACTCCCTCGGTTGTCAATTTGGCTTGAGCGTCCAATCTGGCTCTTGAATCAAGGTAACGTAACTGATCGGAATGGAACTGCTGTCTTTCAATAATTAGTTCCGTCTGTTTCAATTCCAACATCTCTCTCTCCTTGTCCACAATGTTTTCGAGTTCCTCGAAGCATTTCATCTTGAATTCAAGTTTCTTGATTTGCAACTCCACTACTTGACTAACCAGCGACTTCATTTTACGTTCTTCAATCATTGCTAATTGTTTGGCTTTAGCAGCAGCAGAACCCAGAACGGCGGCAGCAGCGGTTTCAAGGGTTTCATTCGAAAGCTTTTTCGCTTCATTTCTTAACTCATCAACTGGCTTCTCTTGATTTTCATCTGTGTCCATCTTCTCCTCACTGCCATCTTCTTCAGCATCCATGGGGAGAATGTTGCTCAGTCCAGTCTTTGGGTCGAACTTTCCTGTGTCAGCATATAAAGTAGCAACGTTCCGTTTGTGTGCTTCTTCCACTTGTGGTGGGACTTCTTCCTTGATGGTAGCATAACTTTCTAAGGCTGCTTTTGCAGCAGCTTGTGAGATTCTAGGATCTACCATGGACGCCAAAAAAGCAACTGTAGCCATGATTGGATTCCCTGCCTGCGAAAAGGGAATGGAACTAGGATCACTCAATCCCATATCGAAGTCTCTTCCTTCATCAATGAATGCATCTTTGATGGGTAACTGTAAGAATTTAAGAATGCACTCATATTGAGTCCTTGACCCGACATGATCAGAAACCTTGTTCCAGTCGTCTTTGTAAATTTCCAAAGCTTCAAGTAAAAGAAGCGTCTCTTGGTCGTCCCATTCTTTACCTGGCAAAGCTCCCTTAGCTTTCATGTTAGCAATTGCCTTGCTGTACTGGTCTGAGCGAAGGTTTGGAACAAAGCTCTTAGGAGCTTGATTTTCGTTACTCCCCATACCATCTGCCTTGATCTTGTTTTCTTCCCCAGAAGAAAGTGGCTTGGCAGTACCAGAAGGACGGGCAATGGGTTGGATACCCATTGGAGTATCAGCCAAAACCATGAAGTGGGCTGTCGAAGGAGGGACAACAGGAGTAGGTTTGTTCTCAGAAGCAACTTGATAATTGATTAAACCCCAGAGCTCTAGAAATTGGTGAACTCTCAAGATTGCACACACATCCCCACTCAAATTTCTGCGACAAGCGGTAGCACTCAGATACTCAAACGGATTCAGTCTGTAGGTATCAATAATAAACGATCTGTAATACAAATAGACCTCCGGCGTCTTACTTTTGTTTTTGCCATTGAAGAATTCAGGCAGGCCTTTTTTCTCATTCACATTTATTGAGTTGCTGTCATACCAAGAAGCATAAGAGGGCACAATAATGTAGTGCGTTTGTTCGATTGATTGTCCCTCGCCAAGTAATTCAGAACCACCTTCTTTGACTATGCCATTGATGAGCGCATCGTCGTCAAGGTCGGTCAGCTTCGTGTTCTTGGTAGGCTGGAACTCGGCATCTCTTTCTTTGCCCTTTGGTATAGCAACTGGGGTGACACTTGTTCCGCTCCTCGAATCTTCCTCATCGTCCATATTATCCGACCCATTCTCCTGCAAACGTCTTTTCGTCCCACTAAAAAATAATGCATTACAAGATGGTTAAGGAATCATTGATTACAGCAAAATACATTAAAGGCATTAACTTACGTCTTTCTCATCTTGCAATCAATTTTTTAGCAAACGTAGTAGATTTTAGTAAAGATATTGTTTTCTCGGATAACAATATATGTTGACTATGTAAGATCTCTAAAAAAACAAATGCTTGTTAAAACGATATTCCAATGGGTTGTTTAAAAAATGAGTCGTATCGTTGCAAAAGAAGTCGCGATATAAAGTAGGGTGTGTGCATGTGTGTATGATGGATAAATAAGTATCATATTTGGGTAAAGCTGAAAAGTAAAACCCTGCAACAAGTATTGCATTCAATTGAAATTAATCTTGATTTGTCGTAGGACGAATTTGTCTTTTTATTGGAGATCATAATAGTTGGGATAAATCAAAAAAGTAATGCAAGAAGAATGTATGTGTTTGTGATGCATGAGTAAGCAAAATATTGGGTCTTAAATAAAAGCAGAGCCTGAAACGAGTCAAGAATTACACTGAATTGCAATTTATTGTAAAGACTTAATATGGGCATCTTTGTCGATTTATTGACCATTATCGTTGTTGGTGGTTAATGGAAAAGTGATGGAGAGACTAGGCAACGTACACACAGCGAGGAAAGAAGAGTATCGCGCATATTGACTATAAGTACAATATTGTTGGTATGTGTAGTTGAGCGGGAAAGACGGTCGCCATTCTGAAGAGACAATTTTGGAACAAATCCCTAGTTGTGCTTTTTTGGTACCTAATTGGTAATATCTGTATTTAATATATATTGCTTGTATTTAATATCTGTTTGGATTTATTTAAAATGAATGATGGCGCTGAATTAATTGGAGTGGAAGATGTGTATGATGAGGGCTCCAATGAGTTCAATCAAGAAGTGCCAAATGAATTCGAAGAGGATATTGTAGAAGAAGCTGTAGAAGAAGATGAGACAGAATACGAGAGTGCTCCAATCGAATCGGATGATGATGACGAAGATAATGAACAGATGACATGCGTTGAAGTAAGTTTAAAGTACATGTAAGTATTAGTTAGATAATGAATAATTTAGTTGCTGGCGCTAATGACGAAAATATACAGAAATCAAAAATATGCTCCGGAATTACTATTGCAGCGATTCGATGTTGTTGATGTCATTTTGGAAGTCATATCAAAATATAAAGAAAAGCTTGAGATTATTGGGGAAACATACAAAAACGGGACTAAACCAGTTCAGTATCCACTGTTTAGGATGGAAATAGCCCGGGTCGAGTATCTTGTAAAGAGTTACATAAATCGACGATTACAATTAATAGAGGAAAATTCGCTGTATTACCTAAATCTAGACAGTAAGTTGAGAATGGAAAATACTACTAATTTGCTGGATGATCGTGAAATAGAATTCGCCAAAGAATACATCCAACATTATGACAAGTTAATGCACGATGGTTTCTTGAACGGCCTTCCTGGTCCTTACAAAGCAACGATAGTCTGTGAAAAGTCACTATCAAATCCACGTGTATTGTGCAAAATAATTAGTTATGAATTGTCTTCTATCGAAGTCGCTGACTATAATGACACAAATGCTACTCTCACAATTAATGTTGCTCTAGACGAGGTTCATATTTTCCCGTGGAGTTCAATATCACATCACGTCAATTCCGGTGCCATTGATCTTTTTTAATGTAATTGTGTATTTAATATGACGATGCTTTTTAATTGATGATTTTTAATAAACTTTACTTTTTTATGTCTTAAATTATCAAATAATATTCGTTTTGCATGTTAAACCAAATCATCAGATATTTTTGGATGTAAAATAAAAACCTTGCGTTTGCAATTGAATTTAATATTACGTAATTTGTATCAAGTGTATAATTCTTCAAATGCACCACTTTGGATAATTATGCCGCTTGCTTAAATAGGTTAAATATATTGAGAGTTTGAGAATTTATATTTTCCCAAAGGTAAATAGCTACTTCAATATTCTAAATGAATTTTGAAAGTAAATTTTGGAATGAAACTTGCAAAAGTTTCTAATCTCTTCAAAATACATTCATGTTTAGAACCATTAAGCCATATTTATTTAACAAATTAGAAATTCCCTATCGTTACAATATTATTTTACTAATGAAAAGCAATGCAAAGGAAATATGTAACATTTTACCCCATCCTCACATCCTGTCCAGATAATATTCATTTTTATTCCAAAATTAATAGAACTAAAAAGGCATTTATGAATTATGTATTGCTACATTAGAGGAATGTAGCATTTTTGTAGCGAACAGTCAGAAAGGCTTTGATATTTACTCTCTATCATAGTGATAATCTCCTTTTCCAAACCATTGTCTTCCGCGAAGCTTCATGTAGATACACCATTCTTGCACTGCTAGATTGTGATGAATACCAATCATAGAAAAGTAATTGTTTCATAGATCTTATTACAATCCTCAAAGGTTTTAACTATCTCAATCAGTTGTCAATCCAACATTAGTATATTTAAAATGTAATCTTAACTAATTGATACTCTTTTTATAGCATTATTCTCCACGACGAATCAAGTCTCTAAACAACAATCTAAATGGTGTTTAATTTATATAAATACGTAACTAACCTTAATAGAATTAAAAATGTCCATGTCTTTAAATATGCCCTTGCAATAAAATTTTATAACAACATTTAATGTTTATTTTGTATTGATACTTATGAAGAGTAGTTTTATTTAAATGTAAAAAGTTAAAATAAATAATGAAAGTAAACGAATTCAATATGATCTTGAGTAGCAATAATTTAGGAAGTTGTAGTTTCAGTTGTAGTTTCTAAAGCTGTAGCTTCAGTCGTGATGCTAGAAGTTTCAGTCGTGGTGTTAGAAGCTTCAAGTGTGGTTTTTGCATCTTATGTTGTTGGCGTAGTTAGATGAGGAGCTGATGTAGTAAGGGCGGTGGTTGTTGTATGGGGCTTTTCCTATAACATACGAAATAAATGTTGGCAAATTTTCGGTGAGTGCTGGATTGACGTCAGGAACGATTGTAGCAAAAGACGCACCAGATAAAGGAGTAACGGTTAATTCCGAGTTTGCACTATGTTATTCAAATTTAAAGTAGGGAGCAGCAGAAAGGTCATTACCGTTATAAAATTTGAGTGTAGCAGTAGGCTTTTGAAAGTTTCTAAGATAATAAACGTTGCCATTAATTCCACTTAATTGAGTCGTTTGGATAGTATAAACACATCTTACTGGGTTGCATGGCATTTCAGTAACGTCATCACGGGGATACACGAGAACTGAATAGTAATATTGAGAACGAATAGTTGGCCTTCAGAAAGATGTACATTTGCACACAGCAGATGTTTGCTCAACGAAGGCGGCTAACGGGATAAAGAGTTTCATGGTGAAAACCATTTCTGGTAAGTAACTATTAAAATGGATGTTTTGATTTCTACTTTTAGGTAAGAATTTGGTCCCAAATATCAAAGTAATTCTTTTTACTGAATCAATATAATACTTTTCTAATTTAAAAATATACAATTATTTTACTATCTTCTTAATTTAAGTAAACAATTTCACTTTGTGTACATTAACTTTATTTAAGAAAATTTAAACAATTATAATAATATACTTATTAGATATGGCAAAAAATATTGTTACTTTATGAAGATTTTCTTTCAAAGAGTTTGGCTTTTTTCAAAAGAAGTAGGCGATCAATACGGTCAGCTATTGCGATGTTGATTCTAGCTTCAACCCATCTGTGTTTGTCATAAAAATCTAGTTCCCCCACGGTGGCTACGTCATAGACAGTCAGGATCCCAAACTTCTTCAACTAAAAGTGATGTATTACTAATAATTAAGGACTACCAACTTACTACTTTGAATAGCATTTTGTCGAAGTAGACAAACTCTCCAAGTTCAATAAAAGTCCTAGTCAGCATTCTCTTTAGTTCTTTGCTAACCAAAATCCATTCCTTGGTTTGGTCCAAGTACATCCAACCTCTCCTTATTAACTCTTTTGCGATTTCCACCTTGACGTCACTCTCATAATGAGAGTAATATAAACTGAACAAGACTTCCAATGACATTTCGTAATATTGCATGTATGGCAGCCTTCTCTTGACTACATCAGAAAGGTAGTAATTGGACCTGTAGTAGGCTTGCATCTTCGGATCAAATGAAACATTCTTGACATGGAAGGCCTCGCCCAAGGGAAACACTATGTCTGTGCCCCCACATCGCATAGCTCTTCCTAATGTTTCCAAGTAATCGTAAGTTGGGTTAAACCCAAGGTGTGGATCCTCGACCCCATTAAAGTTATCATTAGTAAAGCGCGATGAAAATAAATTGATAGCCATTTAAGAGGAAAATGATTTTATTGCTCCTTATATATTAAAATTAGTGAAGGACAGTATATGTAAATTTGCGAATACATGCACCCACCACTAAAACGTAAAAAATGATATTTGATTTGTGTCATCTCAATTTGCTAGGAAAGGTTTTGGGTGGGTTGACAGGGCATCTCGCATGGAAGTGTAGCTTTCAAATATCAGACCCATTGGTGAACTGTTATCAAAGTGTCCCTTTAATTTTTAAACTGTCAGTTGGTGCGCATCATTTACGCGGTCTTTACCAATACTATAAAATGGAAACGCTTAAGGATCTAAAGTCCTTACAAGGATATATGGCTTTATTCGTTCATAGTGTGAGATGTTCAGGACCAGACGAAGGGACACTTACAAAAGAATGTACATATAGTTTGTGCAATGAAATGAAGGGAACAATTCGCCATATTTCTGAATGTAGTAAGAGACCAAATTGTTCACATCGAGAATGCACGGACACAAAAATTTTGATGAGTCATTGGAGGAGTTGCGATGCAGTATATTGTCATATTTGTAGTGATCTAGAATACCTATTTGAGATGGATATTTTAGCCACGGAAAATCGATGTTGTGTTCCGATTGTATCTACCAACAATCAAATATGGAATTGCACAGTTTCTGAGTGGGCACGGAAACAATTTATTATCAAGATAATGAGATCAATATGCCCAAGAAGAGTTGCCAAATTCATGAGTAGATATTGGTATCTGCTCTTGACTCAATATGCCAAAGAAATCGAATTCACTGCATTCAATATGGCTTCCGGCAAAAGCTGCTACATCAATGCTCTAGGAAATGAAATGTTTCGACTCCAAAAATACTTTCTAAATGAAATCACACAGGCAAAAGCCCGAAAAGCAGGTATATCCACAAAATCTAAGTAGAGTATCTAAAAATATATAATTAAAGTCACTTTTTCTTTTTAAATTAATAAATTTTTTGCCAATTAAATATTTTCTTGTCTATTAAAAGTGTCTCTTATTGATGTAATTTAGTTTTAGAATGTGTAAATATCTGGAAAAGTAAGTTCCATTTTGCATTGTCTAATAGTTCTTTTTTAGCTTCGTTACTTCGCATTTCGCGACTACCTTCATTTACTCCTGGCAATTTTCTTCTCCTTTGTCAATGCATTTATTTGCCCCTTTATATCAATTGTCTTCTGTGACTTGGTCAACGTAATTAGGGAAGCTGAGTATGCAAATAACCAAGAGACGACATAACCCTTTGGAAGAAGCTCAAGCGTCAATAAACTTTGAATTCGTCATATATACTTTTTGGATATTTATGAATCTGCAAATTAGTGTTTTGCCTTTGTTCAATTACTTTTATAATGGGTATTTTAATAGTATTAACTTTATTGTAACTTTATTATTTTTTATAAAACGATTTAATAAATTTCTTATTGCATTTAAACTGTTTTCATTAATATTTGTTACATGCTTCATTTCTACAAAAAGAATAACAAATTATGCTGAGCTTGTATAATTCTATTTGTTCTTTGAATTGTCTGTTATGACAAATGTTTAAACAGCTCGGCTCGCATTTATTAAAAACAGAAGCTTGATTTCAACGCTCTTTGTCACATGAACTTTTGCATACAACAGAACATTGAGCGAATGCTTTGTCAGAATAAAGAGATTGATCTTTGCAATTGCCTTGACAAGACATGGAGCATGTGTTCACGATACGTCTTCTTTCATAATCTAATGAGATACAGGAGCTTTCGCAAACATTAGTTGATAAACCACGGAAGCTACATTTTGAGGCACATAACTACTGCAACTATTCAAACAATTATCATTTATTTTGTCCGTTAAACATGGAGTCCGCTACAGGCAGATACAACTGTATATATGTATTTAATAATAACTAACAAATATATATGTTAAACCACACTCCCTTCTGTACTGGTCTTGATTAATTTTTATTATACATAAAAAAAAGATGGTAAACAGATAACGATTTAGTATTATTTACATTGATAAAGGCAATGCAAAATAATCAACACAAAAACTACGATTTTCTTGCTATCTAAAATAATAATAACAGTTTATCAAAAAAGTTTAATTCTGTTATCAAATATTAATTAGACACCAAAAATTATCCTTTTCTCTATATATAAGAGGCGCATTTATTTTACATTATCTATTTTTATTGATAGAAGCTATTATGGATGTTTCCGATTCATTTATTAAACATAACATTTCGCCAAGTATTGTAAAGGCTCCAACAAAATTGTTGACTGTTGAATATGATTACGACTATGAGTATGAAAATGGAGTAAGTGTTCAAATTGGAAAAGAGTTAAAGCCAAGTCGAATTCAATACAAACCTAAAGTTAGCTATACTGCTGATAAAGATGCTTTTTATACACTTTGTTTTATTGGTAAGTTAATGATTTGCTTATAAAATACTATTACTGTTCAGATCCTGATTTGGAAAATAAGGAACATCAATTTAAAAATCCGGTAAAACATTGGCTTGTTGTAAATATTCCGGGCAATGATGTTGAAGCAGGTGAGGTCATAACTGATTACATTGGCCATGAGTTATCTGTAAAAATTACTTCGGAAGCATTTGAAGCAAGCATCAAATATGACCTCCACAGATACATATTTTTACTATTCAAACAACAAGATAAAATTGATGCATCAGATGAAATCAGAGATACTGAATACTCACATAAAGAAAGAAATAATTGGAACTTTCACTCATTTATTTTTAAGTACAGGCTTGGACAACCAGTAGCTGGAAATTTCTTTTTATGTAGATATACTGGTGAAATACTTTCAGATTAATTATCTAATAAAATAAAACCAAGTACGGAACATATTTTCAAAACTTTTTTTCTTGTATAATTGCTTTGCCGGCGGTTTTTTCCACGTAAAGGCATTTTGATATAATAACTGTTTTTCAAGAAACTTCTTTTTTTTACCATTACACAAAAATAATATTTTTTTCTTTTTATGGTTGCACATTATTGGCTGTTCCTATAGGCAGGTTGTTTGAGCTTTTAAGTTCTGTTCTATGTCATTAAACTTAGTTTTTCTAGCTCTACAAATTGATGCAAGGGTTTTTTTTCAGAAATTCGATGTAAGTCACATTCCCAGAGGAAGTCTGGAAAAAGTCAGAATTTTTGACCTTAAACCTAGTCACGAAAAAGAAATCTTACACACAAATTTACCAATTTGCAGAATTTCTGATTTAATAGTAAGGAAATAATCGAAATCTAATATTTTACATTAATAACTTGAACTTGAATTTTGTGAATAAACAATTACAATGACGTTATAAAATTAAATACCCCGTGTTTAAAACATTTAGTTTGATTATCAATAAAAATACGTATATGAAGAAACATTTTTCACGATAATTGTCTCTGGAAATGTACTCAAATCGACTTTACTATATCATATTAGATTCATCATTATGCTGCTTACGAATTACTCTTTTTATTAAGGATTTTATAGTACAATATATGAGGTCTAAAGAATGAAAGTGAATATTAGCTCGCAGAGTAAGATGACTTATTCGAAAATTTGCGAATGCCAAATCACCCACACATTATTTTTTCGATTTTAAAATATTGTGTTTATCAATCAGATCTTGCTGATTAAAACAAACCAATTATTATTTTGTAATGATTTTGTTAAAATTAAACTCATTGGAATATTCCTATTTTTCCTTGTATTGGTAACCCATTCGAGCTGGCGTACCCAAAAGTCTCTTTATTTTAAATACATTTTGTTGATATGCATTATCGCTTACGCTCATATCATGTTGAAAGCACCTCATCCCGTTCGATCTGAGAAGTGAATCAACTTCGAGCTACCTTAGTACTTGGATCGGAGACGTCCTGGGAATCCGTAGTGGTGTAAGCTTTTTGCATAACAAACATTACATTGTTTTTATACATCAATTTAGCTTACAATTAATTAGCTACATAATAAGTGCCAATTAAAAGATAATATTTGATTGCTGTAAATTAATCTACTGCGTGTTTATATAAAAGTTGATAAGTAAGATAAAACAAAGGTAAATAAATGTCCATTATTCTAATTCTGCTACACAACTTTGGAACAAGATTAAAAGTATCTCTTATAAACAGAATTTACAGTCTGAAAAGAGATTGCAAAGGTTTGATCAAGTTCATATTCAATTTTTCGATAATTTAGTTATATAAGGAGAAGTCTTTGACGAAAACTCCATTTAGTTTTGACTTAATTAACTACCTTTCCGATTTGCCGTTATTGTCCATTGTGCTAACCAATACATATCTAAATATTTACTGTATGTTTTAGACTTTTAGTAACCCAATTTATGAAACTGAGGTTAGAAAAATGTGTGAACTTTGCATGATAGTAAAATTTAAATATGAATTTAGAAGAGGTTCGAACACATTTCAGAATATCATTTTTTAAATTCAACCATTCATTCCACGTGCCTCATTTTATCCTCCCTTTACACGTATGTCCTTTCGCAGGAAGTTTATTAAATCTGACTTAGCACCATATTGCTTCTATTTCCTTGCGTTGTAATTTACCCCCAACTATTTTGAGTTTGATGCAGTGTTCTTTGTTGAAAACTACTGATCATAGGACTATCAACTAAACAAATTCTGCATCTCTCATTGTGACTCAAAAAGTTGCAACTCTAGTTTACGCTATTCACCTCTTGTATAATAAACAACCCAATATAATTACTACCACCCATTTTTCACTCTTTATTTTTTAGACTACGCCATTATCATAAGTTTGGTAGCAAGTCAAATGGAAGGTGATGTTGATGGAAAACCTTCTCTTAAAAGAATGTCAATCCGAAGTCTTCTAATGCACATTCAAACGTTAAATCATGCCGAAGATCGGATAACTAATGTGACACTAATACGCGAAGACGCTCAACTTGTAGATAAAGTTTTAAATGGCGAACATGAAGTTGAAATTAATGATGCCATTATGGAAAAAGAATTTGGACTGACTTTTGTGAACAACGATTGTAACAATTGCATTCCCAATTGAGTTCAATGTTAATATATACAATCCATGTCAAGGAGTAAGCGAAGTTGAGCTGTCATGTGGGTGTCATTTTTGGGATCAGGAATGAGTCTGGCGACGGCAGGGATGATATTCATTAGAACGGAATTGGATTTAAGCAACTCTTTGGTCCCGACCACGGCTTGACTTTGGCATTTTCCTAAAAGATCCTTTCAAAATATAATCACAAAACTTTATTTAATAAGAAATTTAATGGCATCAAACCATTTCAATATAAAAGAAATTCAAAAAATAATTTAATTCATTGATTCGAGACTAATGATTATGCATATTAAGAACCACCCCATACGCAAAGTATGCAATTGTTGGGAGTTAATTAAAGAGGGATCATAAATAATGTAGAGGTACAACACATCCGATTCCCTACCCAAATACACCCACCACCAAAAGAAAACTCAAATCAAGCAAGGTATTGGTACAGATCACGCTCATTTCCATCTCTCTTAATGTAACCCTTTTCAATGAGGGCATCAATACTTCTTTTGATGTCAGAAATGTCAGGCTTGAAGCGCTTCTTCACAATTCCTACCACTTCAAACATCAATTGTTGGGAACGCATTTCTTTTCTCACTTTCATGATACGAACAATGATTGCTTCCAGATAGAGCTTCCTGCCAGACTCAATACTAGCATTCATGATTTGGAGTTCTTTGTTGGCTTCGACTTTGGTTGTTTCCTTGGTGAGATCGATCTTGACCTCATTGTTGGTGAAGTTGGTGTTGAGCAAGTAGACGGTCTCTTCGGTCACTTCTTTGCCTTCATTTACTTTGAAGGTGGCTCCATCCACCAACAGGATGTCGTTTTTGGCGAAGTCGAGCAGGGCGGCTTTTAATTCGGTGTCACCTGATTGTAAAGCTCTTTTTAATTCACCGTAAGTACAAGAGTCTTTGTCTTCGATGTACCTGAACACTGTCACAATATCCTTCAACTTCTCGTCCAACTCACAAGAATTACCTATTCTGTTCGTTTTCTTCAAGATGGTGTCAGCATACTTGGCCACTAATTCGTGGGTCTTGTTGCCACGACGGTCATTGGCATTTATGATTTCTCGGAAGGCTTTGTCTAAAGCTTCCACATAAGCTTTGTCATTCTTGAAGGAAGTTTGGACTACACTGGTAAATTGGTTGTAGATTTCGATGATGGAAGTAAAGTACATCTTAGGATCATCTTTGGCATCGTCGGCGATTCCGTTGATCTTTTCAACTCCATAAGCAGAGATGTACTTCTTAAGATTAGTTGTAAAATGAAGTTCAGCATCTGGAGTTCCTAAAGAAAGTGTATACAATCTTCTTAAATCATCCTTCTTGTCATTGGCAAGGAGACCTTCAAACTGGGCTCTGAAGATGTCTAAATGGTCAGTGATTAGAGATTGGTTTAAACATAGTTGCAATGGGTCGAGAGTAGATTTGTCCATCAGTCGGTCGCATCTGTCAATCTCAGCAGTCATCCAACCTTCGGCCTTCATCAAGTACTCGGGCACGTCAGCAACTTCTAATACTTGAGCAGAAAGTCTCTCGTACCAAGCCTTCGTTTGACTCAAAAACTCAATTTCAAATTGCTGCTTGTAGATTGCAGTATTCTTGACACTATCAATTACAAACTTCTCTGAGTCATCTTTCTTTTGGAAAGTAAAAGCAGTACTATCCTTAGTGGGCACACTTTTGGAAATAGCATCGGTATCTAAAGTTACTCCCATATACACATAAGATTGCAATGTTTCACTGATAAGCCCCGAGTTAATTGATTGATTATTTCTTTCCTTCTCAATGAGTTGAAGGACAGCGGTGACGAGAGAGGGGGAGAATTTGTTGAAGAGTTGAATCTTATACTCAGTAACCAACATATTGATGATAAAACGAACATCATGAGAGCCTTCCTCTAATTTGCGATTGATCCAACATACGCTTAAGCCACGGCAAATTCTATTAATGACAAGAGAAGACGATAAAAAGTTGATCCAAATTTTATTGTACTCTCTCAACAGATCGTCCCCATAAAGTCCATTAAGCTTGGCCGCCAACTGGTTCAAGTAATGAGCTATCCATTCTTTGATAAAGTAGTACATTTCTCCACCAACTACATCTGAACCAGGATTTGGCAGTGTGGTGCCATTGTTGATTGTATTAGAATCTTGTGTACTTGAGGGTGTTGGCATGCAATAATTGTAGACGCGACTAAAAAGTATCGATGCAATATATTTTGATATAAATGTTACTTACGTGTAGTAGGATACATATTCTTTTGGAGTCAAAATTTTGTCCTTGTTGATGTCGACATATGTTTTGCCCAGAAACTCCACGATTGTTGCCTGGATTTCAGTAAGGGATATAGAATGCATTTTACAAGATTGACAATATAAAAAAGGATCTGGAATAGGTAAAAATCAATCAATTTTATGCACAAAAAATAGAATAGTGATAGTAAGGGTGATTAATTTTTAGCGAAAGTAATTATAATCAGGTGTTTTATGTATGGCCAATTGACTAATAACGTTGAATTAATTATTGAAGAGAATATGATCTTGCCAAAGGTAAATTACTATGAAATTAATAGAAAATATTAGTTCTAAAAAAAGAAACTTGTGATGACAAATTTAAAAGAGTATTTGATGACACACTTCCAATATTTTGATAAGAGAGTCAAACAAAGACTGATGGCCTTTTCAGCAACAACACATCAAAAAGTATTGAATGAAGTTGTGGAAGAAAAGAAACGTAAACTGGAGAATAAAGTAATGAACTGAATACAAGAATAAGTCCTATTAATATATGTTTTCCAATACTTGTTTTCATTTCAAGAGATTATATAACAAACGAATACTTTCCACTTATAAAAATGCAAAAGCTTATCATTGGCTGATTTTTTAAATTTAAATCAAATAAAACATATTATCGATTATTTTAGTGTGTTATCTAATTATCTAGACGATATAATTATTTCTTCTTAGGGATTTATTTGAACCTTACTACAAGCTATTTTCTTCTACTTTATATTTAGAAAATTTATTAAAAAAAATAAAGCTAGCTAAGAATACAGAAGAGTTACGGCAAAAGCAAAGGCAATTGCAGACTTTGGACAGTCAAGAAAAATCTTTACGAGGATTTACAATTGATATAGGGAAAAGAAAAGAGAAATTTTGATTGCAAGGGCTGCTATTGATAGAAATTATGAGATTATTGAGAATTGTTCGATTAATATTTTTTGTCTTATAATTTCTAAATGTCTTATTATATAAATCAAATCTTGTTGTTGTCCTATTAATGCACTAAAGTAGGGGGTTTTAATATTATGTGTATCGAAATTCCGTAAATTAGTCCGTTATATTTTTTTCGTAAGATATTTAAATGCCTTCCCTGGCCAGTAGAAAAGTGAATATAAATTGCAACAAATAATTTATAACTTGTAACATTTGTAATGTCTGTTCTCTAACCCATCTAGTCTGTAACACCAGCTTTTATATACTCTAACAGTATTTTACTAGCATCGTTTTCTGACCCGTTGCGCGGGTTAGGCGAACAATTATTACCCCCAGTGGGTTCAAAGCCATGCCCGATTTTATCATAATTGCATATAATAAACGAAAATGAATTTGAAGTTTTTATTACTTAGAACTAATTTTATATCCTTTTACATTTAACAATTTTCGATAAGATGCAAACGTATTAAATGGCAACAAAACGTTGGGTTATCAACTATTATTATATCTCACTTATCTAATGCAGAATTTAATTCAAAATCAAAGTAGCCGATCCACAAAAAATATATAAATTCATGCATCTATTTATCTAATTAGCTTCTTATTGTACCTTTCTTATGATACTTTAATAAAAACCTAAATTATACCCAAGTATGTATTTTCATGACTACAATTCATACAATTTTTATGTTCGATCTCGTTTAATTAGGCTCCTACTACTGTATAATTTATTATCTTTAAGATCCAAATGATCTTTTTCTAAAATGTGTTTATGTATTTAATTTTCATATACTTTTCAGAGATCCTAAGTCTATTTTATCAAACTTATTGAAAAATGAAAGAAATTAAAAACAACAAAAGAAATCATGGATCTCTAATGAATAGTTCAAGCAATATCTCTACTGGTTCTTTAGGAGTAAGTGCTCCAAAAAAACAAAATCTAACATCTGCCACTTTGACTCGTCAAATGAGTTCAAAGACGTTGATGATCCCATGGATGTATCTGGAGAAAATGATTTACCGGAAATATCAGCCGAAATTCCGCCTCATCGTAAGTCCATTAAGATACCTATTTAAAATTTCTACTTGTAGTTTATTTAGATATTTCCGTTGCTAATAGAGAGCTTATAAAATTCATTGCTGGTAATGGAAATGATACGAAAGCTGATTTGTTAAGAAAAATTATAGTAGGTTATAATTTGACAGAAGAACATTTTGAAAATGACAGAAAGCATTTATCTCTAGTCTTAGTAGCCTTTGAAAAAAAAAATAGAAAAGTTCATAGAACATATCGTAAAAATGGAAATGAAAAACCCTTCAACGATTATTTATTTGCTGTAAATGAAAAATTTACTAAATTTTTGAAGGAAAGGATACAAAGGGAGTCTGCAAAGATAATCAACAAAGCATATGATACTCAAATAAGAAATTCTGAAAACTTCCTGGTTCCGGTTGCTTGTGAAATGCTTTCAGAAGTCATTGATAGCCAAATATTGGTTGTATTTATGGAAAATAAAGAATCCGTATGTTTTAAAATTTCGTTATTTATTAAGTATTATCTTTTCTACATTAGACAATAATTGAAGATTATCAAATATGGAACCAAAAGTTTAGCAATCACATCAAATTCAACTATGACAATGTTATTGATGTTGGAGTACATTTTCACTTTAAAGCAGAAACAATCAAAATTGTGGGCGATGGTAATTGCATGTTCAATGCTATCTCAACAGCTTTTTATGGAGATATGAAAAGTCAAGCAAATATCAGAAAGGATTTGATTGTCGAAATTAATAAAATTACCAACCGTGCAAAAGAAGGCAACTTTTTAAAATAAAATTTGTAAATAGTTGTTATATTGTTAAATTGCAAGCATAGAATTATAGAATATGATGGCTAAAGAGAAAAGAAGTAAATAGAAGTTTTTACTTTGAATAAACTTTATTTTAAATTTAGCGAATAGTTTGAATTAATCTATTGGGGTCTTGGTGGTGGAGAACCACTCTTTGGCCCTTGTCCATTTCCACCTTGAACGGGAGCTGGAGAACCACCCTTTGGCCCTTGTCCATTTCCATTTTGGGCGGGAGCAGGTGAGCCACCCTTTGGTCCTTGGCCACCGTCTTGAACTGGAGCAGGTGAGCCACCCTTTGGTCCTTGGCCACCGCCTTGAACTGGAGCTGGAGAACCACCCTTTGGTCCTTGGCCATTTCCTCCTTGCACTGGAGCTGGAGAACCACCCTTTGGTCCTTGGCCATTTCCTCCTTGCACTGGAGCTGGAGAACCACCTTTGGGTGCAGCATGAGCTACTGGTGGTGGTGAGCCTCCTTTTCCTCCCACAACAGGTGCTGGTGAACCCCCTTTTGGTCCAACTGCGGGTGGGGATCCGCCATTTCCTCCTGCAACTGGGGCAGGTGAACCCCCTTTTGGTCCAACTGCGGGTGGGGATCCTCCATTAATTCCCGATACTGGGGCAGGGGAACCTCCCTTAACTGGAGCTGGAGCAGCAAAAGTAGCTCCAATAATGGAAGCAGCAATCAGCATATATTTAACTTGCATGATGAAGAGTGAATTCTAGGAATGATATAAGTTATATGTGATTCTCAAACTATTTATACTATTATACTCGATGACTTCCACCTGCTCTTTATCACTTTAGCTTGAGTCCAATTAGTGCTTTATGACTTGCACAAACTACAAATTATTTGATTAGCTTAGTGTGGGATTTTCGATCAGTCATTTTAACATCACACAACTATTTCACGCCATTTACTTCCTGATTAAACTAAGTAATTCATCAGATTATTACAAATTTATAACATTTACGTATCAACATATGATGTTTTAATGAAGTGTTTATTTTCTAAGTAAGACAATTGTTTATAAGTTAACACCCACAGAGTTGTTCGATTGATCCCCAGATTCCAATCTTGATGGAGTAAACCTTGGTTTTTCTGGTTGCATAGTAGACAACGTAAGCGTTAATACGGGAAATAATTTCAGTGATTTTAAGTGCAGCTGTTGGGAAGGCAGTGTTGTCATTAATAACTTCAAGAGTGAATTTAACACAGAAGTTCTTCCAGACGTTCTTTTCGGAGATAGTCCATCCCGTCATTTGAGTGGTGGAGCTGGTGTAGATAACTGAGAATCCACTGGCATCCACAGTCAATACATTTGAAGCGGCATGAGAACATCCTCCGCTGTAAGGTTCATAAGTGGTAGTGGGAACTAGTGTTGTGATAACTTCAGTGGTAGTAACGGCTTCAGTTGTGGTAATAGACTCGGTAGTAGAAGGAGCAACGGTTGATGGGACAATGAGATACTTCTCTGGCCAGCAATTTTGGGACTCACAGAATAAGAACATGTTGATGAAATCTTCGAAACAGCCGAATTCAGCAGAGATTTGGAAGTTAAGGAGAATTTGTTTCAAGAAACCATAAGTCTTGCAGAAGATGTGGTATTCTTTCATGATCAGTTTCATCTTTTGTTGGATGGAAAGTCCTTCCATTTGAATAACGAAGGTCATTCTGTCGAGGAAAGCTTTGAGTGCTTGTCTTCCGCTGGTTGAGATCACAATAGTAGTGTCTTTCACACAAGCCAACAGAGAATTGTACAAGAATGAAAGTGGGGATCCATTCAACAAGACAGTGACTTGAGTGGCACGGTAATATTGGCAAGAGATTTCGAAGAAAGCTTCGAATGAATAGAATCCTTCGATTTCAATTTCCATGAGGATGCTCTTGCATTCTGGGTAGTCGACGGTGAATTTTTGAATAAGGACGTAGATGTCGGTCATTCTGATGTTAATATCAATTTCAGTGCTGCTGAGTAATTGGAGGAGGTATTCAATGAATAGATCAAAGGCAGCTTTATTTGGGAATAAATGTCTGTATTTTTGAAGACTAATAATGATACTAAAGTTTCCAGATTCATTAACTTCAAGAACTGAATCGCATTTGTCGTCAGCAATTTGGATTCCGACTTGGAAAAGATCGGCGAAACATCCCCATGATCCAATCTGGAAGTACTTGAATTTAACTTGGAAGTGGCTGTATTTGAGGAAGAATTTCTTGATCTTGAATGAGGCAATTGACACAATATCAAAAGAAGTGTAATTGTTTGAAGCGAACAAAGTGAAGTTCAACTCAAAAATAAATTGGTTGAAGATCAAGATATCAGCAGGGTCAGTGAGTTGGGACGAGCAATTGTAAAGAGACTCAATTAACATGCATTCTCCAGATGGCCCAGTTTCTTCAACAAGATCCTCAGAGCAATCCTTTTGCTTTTTGTTTCTTTTCCCTTCACTTGATCCAGAACTACTAGAGCTGCCACAATAGACAGTCGAAATAGCCAGAGCTAGGAGACAAACAAGAGCAAACTTTTGCATTGTTCCAACAAAATAAGTTGTGAAAATAACATTATTTCAGTTGCTTATAAAGCAATCAAAAGGTTGTTTGTTTCAAGGATTACCAACAATTTAATCGTATTTAAATTGAAATATGATTTAAATCAAATGCCACGTCTATAATTCACTTTATTGAACTAAACAAATATGTTTTAAACCTATTTAGAGTCATGCGAGCCTAGATTATAAGAAGTTTTTAATATGTCATATTCAATAGCATTAGAATAATTACATTAATTTGTTACCAAACAAAAGTTAGCTAAATGTTGAATTTAATTTAAGTAAGAACTCAACACAATGCTACATAATCTCTTAAAGAGTGCAAATTTGATATCAAAAACATGCCAGGATTGGACCACAGGTCAATATGAAGAACCTTTAATTGTACAATAAGAAACCTAATATAAATGGTTATAATAATATAAAATAATATAAAGAATTATGTACCTCTCATCCCTCGATTAGTTCAAAGGGCTTCTTTTAAATGTTGGTTTTTAAATATGTTATCGTTAGTAACAACACCAATAATTACGCCATCAAGATTTAGGCTATTTATAGTGTCTGATGTCATCGATCACCTCAAACAAGGATATAATATACATTTTTATTAGAGACCTTTTCAAGTCTCCTTCCAAAATTTACAAACAGTATTCATATAGAATCCTGAACGTATACTAACCTCAAACTGGGTTTTTTAAACCGTCCCACCTCGCCCAATAGGAACCATCCAAATAAGAGTAACATTCGAGATTGACGTCGATTCAGTCCTTTTAGTCTACGCCAATGACAAATCTACAAATATTTCGGCAGAGTCAGCAAAAGAGGCATCAAAAGGATGGTTTTTATTGTCGCAAATTAGCGTGTATTTTATGTTTCAAAATTAAATAAAGACTTTATTCAAAACTTTTTCTTATTAATTGACAATATACCTTTCTTAAACATTTTTGTGGTTCTGCTCCCACTTCCAAAGGGTAGGTTGTAGGTCTAAGAGAAATGCAGTTGTGATAATGACCATATGGGTCAGACATGCAAATAAGATAATTTCTTTTTTATTAGGAGAAATGGGGACATATATATTAATAGAATGCAATGTTTGCAGGTTAAACAATTTAAAAGAGCACAAATTAATGAAATTTATTAATTAATATTTGTTCTATATAAACAATTTAACAACACATATAATTTATAGTAGTAGAAAATCTAAGACCCTTCTGTGTATAATGACTTCTGGAACATAATTCCTCTTTTGATTTTTTGAGATATAGCTTCAACTCTAGCAGACAACTTCCTATCTTGAATGTAGTCTGCAGCTTTTCCAATATCCTTAAACATTTCAATAGTTCTTTGGAATAATCTGACAATATTTCCCTCTGGGATAGTCGTAAGCTTGAGAATCTCACATAATGGTACATCCTGAATCCAGAGGTAAGCGATCTCCATTCCTGAATAGCATACAATTTCAATGTAATCTTCGTATGTAGCATTGTGTTTGTTGTGTATCTCTAGCATATTGTCATTTAGAGTAGTAAACAACTTTTGAACCATCATTAATTCTTCTTTTGGAGCGCGAACATTAGCAGCATCCACCCTATTACTGATTGGATAATCTCTCCTTCCTTCGAGAGCAAATATTGAGAACAGAGCCATAATACATTCATCGGATAATGGCTCAATCATGTTGTTCATTACCATCTCAGAAATCATAAGTTCCTAAAATAACAATTATTAGTTTAAAATTTAAAAAGTTGTTAGCTTACATAATAATGAATGTGACAAGCAACTTGTCCTTTCTGTGTTACCATCTCAAACTTATCAATGTAGCCGAATTCAGTCAAAACCTTAATTTTCGAATTGTATTCATCCATCAAAATCAAACTCTCTCTTTGCTTTTTCTCCAATTCAATTACCTTGTCGCGATGGAGAGTAGCTGTGCAGAAATTGTCAAAATGATTGATCAAATCAGGACATCTGCACAAATTCTTATATAAAGTGATCATCTTATCCCTAGCAAAATTAAACTTCTTATACAACACATTAATTTCAGGATTCTTTGAGAGTACATTATGCCCAGGCATCAAGAATGTATCTGGGGGAACAGTTTTGGAACAGATGAATCGTTGAATATAACACAACTCCATTACCGCTTTTTTAAAATGCTTGCCGTCGATGTTTGATTTCTGATCGTTATTAGAGATGTAATTCCAGTCTGCCTTGGAAGCTGTTTTATATTCCAGACGACAAACAAGTTCTTGAACAGGAAAGTCTTGAATAATAAATAATTCTACATTCGATTCTTTACTATTTCTCTCCGTTGTTTCAGGATGAGAAGAAATAGTCGCTTGCATAGTTAGCTTCAGTGCCCTGATAAGGACTTCTTCGTCACGACTGTTTTTGAACTTCTTTAACCCTTCATGCATAGCTACTCTGTCTTTCTTATTGATAATAGTTGCAACAGAAACAACTTGACGTTTGCCATTGTAAGTGATATTAACAATATACCCAACTGCATTAGTAATTCCAATCTTGGCAAAGTTAAACAGAATGAACTTTCCCTTTTCAATGAAGCTTTCGTTCATAAACTCCCGGTGTCTTCTGTAGATATCCGTTCTTAGCTCACAATACTCCTCAATTGCAGCATAGTAATCCAAGAGCGACTCATCTTCTTTGACTGAGATACTTTGCTCGATTCCACAAATGCCACAATCTATCTTTTCCAAATCCTCAAAGATTTTTTCTAATTCATTAAGTTTATGAATTCTTTCATCATCATGCCGAGCAGATATTTTCTCAGCAAATGAATTGGAAAGCATATTTTCAATGCTCAGATTTTCTCCAGATCTTAGAAGAGACAGCATCATTCTGTATGTGATCTTAAACTTGGACTCCAACAAAGTGGCTTTTCCAGTCAAAATAGCTTTTAAGGATATGTAGTCTGTAGATTCGCGATTTTTGTTCATAATGATTACATTTCCAACTAGATCTTGACCTCTTCTGCCAGATCTTCCAGCCATTTGAATGTACTCAGTGCAAGTTAGAGGCCTAAGACTTTTGCCATCATGCTTGTCTAACGAGTCAAAAACAACCGTCTTGGCAGGCATATTGACTCCCATAGCAAAAGTTTCCGTAGCAAAGAGCACCTTGATAAACCCATCTGCGAATAACATCTCAATCATTTCCTTCATGATAGGAAGAATGCCGGAATGGTGGATGCCAAAACCTCTCTCAGCAGACTCGACCATCTTCTTAACTTGTGGAATGTCTCTGTCAGCTTCATCTATCGTTGCCAGGCACTTCTTCAAGAACTTCCTAATGTGGACCTTTTCAGCACTAGTTGTCAAATCCTCCTTATAAAAAGCGTCAATGTACTCATCGCAAACATTTCTTGAAAAAATAAATGTTACCATTGGAACCATATTTTCCTTGTACAAATAGTCAATCAAGTATTTGTATGTAGTGATCCTGTTTCGTTTTTTGGCCATGAATGACGTTCCAGGACGTCTGTTTGTACTTGTAAATTCTTTTTTAGCATAAACATTCTCAGCTCTTTTAGGTAATAATTTAGATTCTTGTTGCAAAACGTTCTTTGCCTCTTTTTCGATTACGTTATTATCAACCGCCTTTTCTCTCTGTTTGATGATGAATTTCGGTTTCGGTTTTTCTTTTACAAGAGGTGCTTCTTCACAAACAGCTTTTACAATCCTTGGTCCATCTTTCTTTCCACCATTAACAATCAAATCACTCGGTTCCACAGCTTTTTTAAGAACTGTGACCTTGTTTTTTTGCTTTCTGCCCTTTCTCTTTCCATCGACACCAGAATTGATATTAGTTGATCCGGAAGGCTCTTCTTTCAACGACAAAGTGTTTTCCATGGCTGGTGCATTACTATAATCAATTACAATACCATCTTTTGAAAAATTTGATTCTAATTTCTCAATAAAGGAAGGATTTGATGGCATTTCATCAAAAATACTTAGCATCTCGTCTTTCGAATATGCCGGAGCTTGTTCCCCATCAACAATTATGTCTTCTATTTTTGTATCAATCATCATAGATTTGACTAATTTTGCAACTACCTCCTCCCCAGCTTTTTCACTAGAATCACTTTCTTCAGATGTACTGTCTTGATCTAAAGGTTTCTTTTTCTTTCCATCAATTTGAAAAACACCAACTCTATTAGATATTACTATTTTGCTGTTTGTAGATTTTATATCATCAATACTACTAGCCCTTAAATCTTGAGGAGGAGATGTTTTAATGTCCAAAATGCATCCACTGCTTTTGTGTGGAATCTTTTGAACATTTGCAGGTTCCATATTTGCTTCTAGAGTAGGTGAAGAAGGCATTTTGTTTCTTTTCAATTGCGGTGAGCGAATTTCTAGCATTTTGGTGGCTTTCTTTTTTTTAAATGGCAATTCATCAGTGACAGTCGCTTTATTATCAAAATACTGAGTATTATGCCATTTCTTCTCCGCTGCTACGTCCTGTTTTTTTAGTTGAAGAAAATCATTAGAAGCGGCAAAATGCGTAGTCTTTTTGTGATTAGGTGTTTTGCCACACTTTATCCGCATATCTTTCGATCTCCTGTCCTGATCAAACTCATTTAATGGTTCCGAGTCCGCTGCTTGACTTTTTGTAATATGTTTTGGAGCCAAATTGTTCACGATTGTTGGAGCAAAAGGTTTGCAGCAGTTGAGTTTTATACAATTCTGACCCTTTTGGGATTGAAAATTATTACCACGTCCTTCACTATTTCCATGATGATTTGTTGGAATATTCTGCTTAACTTGATGGCCAAAATCATGGTTATTCCTCTTGCCATTTTGACCATATCGTTTTTCATTTCTCGACTGACTAAGTACATACTTGCCTTGGCTATCTTTACTAACACATCCTGTTGCCATTGCTTCACAAATTTTCTCATATCTTAAACTGTCAATCAACTTCTCTCCATCATAAAGTTTTTCAATCCATCTATTTGTTTCACTGTTCCATCCACAATACAAAGAATGAATTAGAGGGACGGGACGCATTGATGTTTGGACGACGTAGATGTCGATGTCCTTCAATCTTCCTACCCAATCTGCGAATTCCATGCAATTGGGTACCGTTGCGGAGAGCATGATAATCTTGACATCTCGCGGCAACATGATTAGCACTTCCTCCCATACGTGACCTCTGTCTTCATTATTGATGTAATGTACCTCATCAAAGACAACAACATCCAAGTCGTGAATCTTCTCCGACCCTTCAAACAACATAGACCGCAGAATCTCAGTTGTCATAATTAGGAGTCTACCTTTTTCATTAATTTGGTAGTCACCAGTCATAAGACCAACATCCTCAAAAGTGTTTTTGAAGTCACGGAACTTTTGGTTGGACAATGCTTTGATAGGAGACGTGTAGATTGCCCGTAGGTTTCTTGATAAAGCCTTTTGAATGGCATGTTCGGCCACGACTGTTTTTCCGGCGGATGTGTGAGCAGCAACAAAACAGGATTGATCTTCTTCAATACAGGCAACAGCTTTCTTTTGAAAGGGATCTAATTCAAATGAGTACTTGAGGGTTATGTCCGGGAAATGCTTGTCATATAATTGTAATGCCTGAACTTCGTCTAAACATCTGGCATGCGGGTAATCATCGACGGGTGCGCTTATTTTTAAAATAGTGTCTTGGTCGTTCTCATCATAGTTTGTAATTTCTTCCATATTTCTAAAAATAAAAAATACAGTTATTAAAATTGATATTAATAAAATACACGTTTAATATTATAAGTGAAAGTATAATGACAAAAACAGCACTTTTTAATGAGTATTTGAATATAACTGTCTATTTGATTCAAATTGTTCGTAAACCATTGGGACATGACGTACCATATTCCGCGTGGTTTCCAATATAACTAAAACAAATGTTACTAAAAAATATTGTATAACGTGGATTAATTTGATTCCTTTAATATGCAATATTTTACATAAAATAAGACAAATAAGCAATGTTGAAATATTGATCAAGGGAGTAAGTGATATTTCGAAACAAGCAAATTGTTAAGAATCGCAATAAGAATAAAATTGACTATGTACAAATTTATAGTTAATGAATGGATAGATAAATAAAATAAGCACCATTGTTTATATCTCACTTTTATAAATGCGATATGCTTATTATAGATTAGAGTATTATCCGACATTAATGAAGTGCACAATGAATAAATTACATTTTTTAATGGCTTTCAATAATCCAACGTACAAAATAGCCATTTGTAAGACACAATTGAATCTATTTTTTATACAACGAAGAAAGAATTTAGTTTTAAAACGGCTCAAAATGATCTAAGTGAAAGCATGAAAATTTAAATAGAATTATTTCACAATAATCATAATTTCATATCTTTTGTCAATTCGGTTTTTTCAAGTACATTTAAAGTTTATCGGACTGCCAATTTTCACATTTTTGACAATTTACCTTGTGAATAAATCAAAGACAAATAAAATAACACATGGTGAAAGAGAATAATATATAAACCCTGATTTATAAAATTAAATTCGAACAAATTTATTAAAACAGTTGCTTTAATATTTACATCTAATTAATAAATGTTGTAAATCGTTTTCATCTGTTAAGAGTGATATCTTAGAATAAATTACACGGACGAGCTCTAAAATGTATGTATTTTTATTCATTTGTGAATAATGGTCTTTTTGGATCATGCATATTCTGATATTATTTCTTATTTTGGTTACATAACATTAGCTTTGCATATTTCACTTTATCCATTTGTCTATTTTTTGATTCCACACAGAAAAGACATTTTCACGCTTCTGATCCTAGTAGCCAAATTAAGTGAAGCATGCATTGCTATATTAGTTGGAAATATCATCAATATTGAAGCATTATATCCTTTATTTGGTTTTGTTGCAAAAGGGCCGTGTCTTTATGGAGGAGAATGGCTATGTAGTATTTTAGTTATCTTAACATTATACAGTACGAGTAATATAATTATGCTTACGGGTTTGATTGTCACTTTTCAAAAAAATGTTTTTTGTACAAGAGATTCTAAGTATCATTTGAATAAGCTTGAAAAAGTAGTTATAGTAATATTTTGGATTATTATTCCAATTGCTTCTATTTTTTTCTCACACGAAATACATTTAAGTAGAGAAGAAATTATAAAATACTATCCGAATGTAAGTTTGCTAATAATAATTAAATGACACTGTTTTTAGGAAATTGATATTTTAAAACCATATTCAAATTCAAATTACACAATACTTGTTTTTAGCGCAACATTTACTCCACTATTTAGCACCACAATAATATACTTTTCCGGAGCATTTATTGCAGTTCCATTATATATTTTGGTGGTAAAATATTTCCCATTATCTCACAAATTAAAGAAATTGAAAAAAGAATGTCGTTTAGAAACTGCTCAAAAACTTCAAAAAGCACTTATCAAAGTTTATTTGATGATTTTCCCTCCTGTAATTCTGGGTTTATTACCTCTTATTAGTTGTGCTATTCCTTCAGTTTTTTTTAAAATTAATTTTTCAAGAGACGTTTACAAAATTTTAGGACAAATGACTGTGTATCCTGGATTAACATACATACTTTGTTCACAATTCCTGGCAATTTATTTGATATATGAACCTAAAGCAATTCAATAATTCAATCAGTACTTGATGAAAAGAGACATCCGATATATTTAAAAACAATATTTAATAAGTACACATAATCAGATGATTTATTGTATTCAAATAATGATTTAAAAACTTTGGTTGTCTAGTTCTTTAAATTATGAAATAGAACTTAATTATGCATTTCATTCATTTGCAGTCAAAACGACATATATTATAAATAAATTTATTGATATGAAATCATACATTTTATTTAATAGCCTTATATTACATGTTATTTCTTTATTAGCAACAAATATTAAAGTGAGAAAGCGTGAAAAATATGCAGTTAAAAATAGTTTAGTCATCTAGATAGGTAGATATTCAAAAGACAACGATAAGTGTCATCTGAGTTAATTATTATATTTAATTGAGCACTATAGATAATAATGATGCTAATTCGAATAAGGCATCAAGTTGACAAACTGTCTATATCTTTTGGCTGCATCTTTCTTTTGGCAGGTAAATAGTTACTTATCACCAATTTGATAGGCCCGTTTTATTTAACGTCATGAAATAGATTTGTGAAGCCCCGCTTCCTTTCGCTGATGAAAAGAAGACTTTATCGTTGCGTTCACACAAAAATTTAAGTTTTTGCGCTTTTTTGTGCATGAATACTCCATCTAAATGACCTGAAATTATAACTATTAGTCAACTGATCATAAAAAATCTTTCCTCAAAAAGAGGACATTTATACGGTTTCTAATTATGTCTTAATTAAATTAGCCTTACCTGTATCTACGGAACGAATTTCAATTGCTTTATTTCCCCAACCCATTATTTGACCTGTTGATATATAGGCTACGGAAGATGGTGTTTCACCCCATTGAAGGATTACATTTTTGGTTTGTTTCCCGAATGAATTTACATATACTCCTTCATCTGAAAAATATTTACACATATTAGAGCGAATTTATTACTTCCCAAACTTACTATCATAACAAAGCAATAATTGCATGCCATTCGAATTAGGTAAAATAACAATGCAATGAGGCACAACTTGATGACGTCCCTAAAATACAATATTATAAATTGGAAAATGATCTGACTTACACTTGTGGGTGGAATATAAATGTCCGAAATCTTAGTCGAGTCAAGATCAATCGAATGAAAGCCAGCATTAGATCCATACAAAATTTTGAGGCGAGCACTTTCCTCAATTGTCAAGTCGACAATAAGCGGCTGGTGTCCTAATTCTCCAAAACTTTTGAATGCCATGAATCTATTGTATGGCCGTGGCGTCCAGGCGTATAATTCAATTGAATCTTCAAGACCGATAACTAAAAATTTGATTCTTTCATATCTGATAATTTTAAAATGGAGAGCATTTTGTAAATCTCCAACGTTCACCCACCCATTCCTTTTCTCGGCACCTTCAGTTCGAAGGATCTTTTGTTTTAACCATGACAGATAATAAACGCGAATTCGACGTTTTCTACCCGATATAGTCACCAAAATATTCTGGCCTTCTAAGACACTCATTTGCTCGAACTTCCTTCTACTGATCAGTTGGTACACTTTGCCTTGGCCAGATCTATCAAGTAACATCAATCCAGAATCAGTACCAATCAGCAAGTTTACTCCCCACAATGCAGCACATAAAATCTCTCCACTGAATTTCTTTTTATATTTTCTAATTTCTGGAGCATCATTATCTGTCGGAACACCTGCATTCACACCACTGCTTGGGTTTAGGTTGATTGTGATTTGTTGGCCGTCGCTGGCATTTCTGCCTGGCCGGTTGATAGTTCCGTTGCTTGATCTACTGGAAGAGGGAATTGAAACGATACTTTGATTCGCTCCATTTTGTCCGAAGAAACCGACAAAGGATTTTTCACGGTCCCTTGTTGAGAGAGGTGTATTTGAATCTGATAATTGAGTTGTTGACGCAGTTCCGATTGAATTCTAAATAGATTGAATAAATTAAGAAAAGTACGTAAGGTTAATATATCAAATCGACGAAAAGTTATTCTCTACAAAAAAGTTAATACCTACAAAACAAATCACAATACCAAGCTATATCCATCAAACTCACATAATAGCTTCCAAAAAGTGATGGAACCTAAGAATCGAAACATTTTGGCGATAGTTTAAAAATAATACTTACCTCTTCGACACTATGAGTGTCTAAACTTTTTTGTTTCTTCATCTTGTCCTGGGCACTGTCTTCGTCGAAGCTATCCTCTGGGATATTACTATTTTGTTGGAGAGAAGGTCTTTCCATGATTCCGTTCGCGTAAATTGAAGAATGGGTGTTGTTTTGTTGAGCTTGGTATCTGCGATTGTCCATGTTTGGTGAATTTTCGGGTGATGAGTCGAAGTGTAGATCGCCATGGAGTGATTCTTCCGAGGAATTGTATGACCTTACATGACCATTCTTTGGCTAAAAATTAAAATAGTTAATAAAAGTTAAACCAACGAATAATAATAACCAAACTACTTAATAATAAAACTAATTGAAAATAATAAAAGTAGATAAATTCAAAACAATAGTGTATTTAACTAAACATCACTCATATAAAAACAATATCAACGCTTACTCTATCAGGCATTGAAAAAGCTTTGCCTATCATAGAAATATGACTAGATCTGTTGTAAGAGTATGGATGGTCATTTCCATTACTTCTTTGGCGGATGATCTAAATTTTTTCAATATTTTTTTAATGGGATGTTACTTACTTTTCTATTTACCATCAAAGTACCGTCATTGCCAACTTCATCCTCCTCGAGATCTTCTTCGTGTGGTGTTGGAGGTAAAGGTTTGGTTGGTCCTCTTAAAGTTCCATCTGAATTCAACTCGATCGGTCCCACTTTTCTTAATGTGGAGTTAGCTGAGTTATCTGCAAACGAAGACGAAATTGCGGAGGAAATGGAAGCATCACGCTTTGGCGGAGCTGGGGGAGGTGGTGAGCTGTTTCCATTAGAATGTCCATTCGCGCCGACGATCGACTTACCCGAGCTATTTGGTAATCCCATTCTATTTAATTCAGAAGCTAATGCATCAAGGTCTTCTGGTTTCCCTGCTAAAGAAACGGGTTCACTTAATTTTCTAAAGGGACCTCCATTCAAAGGTACATTAACACTTCTTGGCATTTGGAAATTATCAGAAGGAAGTACCCCATTTCTTTGCCTGGACGAAGCACTTCTTTCTCTTTCAGCTCTATTAATAGCTTCTCTTTCGGTTCGTCTCTTTCTGTCATAATTAGCCAAATCAGCCAAATGAGGTGCTGCAGGATGTGATTGTTGAGGGGGGTAATGTGGCGAGGTGCCTCTAATTTGATGATGACTAATTGGCCTTCCAGATGATCGTTGTCTCTGATCGAATTGGTTGACGGATTGGCGTGGAACTCCAACCGGAACTCCTCCATGAGAAGAAGGTTGGCGCATCTTGACATCATTCATAAATTGGCCGTGACCATTGTTTGGTGGTAAAGGTTGTGGTTTATGGTGTGAGGAGGGCGCTCCATTTGGGTAGTGGTGACGAGGTGGCTGGGCGCCTCCTAAATGTTGGCGGCCTGGTTGTTCAAATGCGCGTGGGTTGTTTTCTTGGATACGTATGAAACCTTTGCGTAGTGTGTTATCGGCAGGAAGATGTATCATACTAGGCCTATCTTCACGCACATTTCCATTTTGAGGGCCACTCTCTTCGTCTTCTGATCCTGAATACTCATATTCTGCCTCATCCTTCTTATTCATTTTCCTATGTCTGTCAATATGTTCTTTAATTGAGTTTCTGGTATGCCTTTCATGAGGTTGGTCTTTGATGAATGGATGTTTAAGCAAAATCTCAGTGAAAGGACGATGGTGATAGTCTTTTACGAGAACGTTGTCAATAAATGTCTCAAACTTCTTGGTCCATTTCTTATTCTTCTTCAGCCTTGGGGCAGGATTTCTCGGAATTAAAAACAAAGCGCGCATTGGATGCATATCGCAAAGTGGAGGATGACCTTCTGCCATTTCAAGAGCGGTAATTCCTAAGGACCACAAATCAGATCTCGAATCATAAGTAGCTTCTGGATTCTCGTCACATGCAATCACCTAACAATAAATATATTAATAATAATCAACGTAATAATAAATCTGTTGATAATAAACACCTTAATATTAAACATTTTAAATAAATTACTGTATATATCTTTGCTCAGATGAAATTCCAAAGTCATTGCTCTTTCTCAGACTAGCTGAACTAGGTCGTACTATTTATGAGTAAATAAAGGTTACTAACTTCATTTAGTTATTTTGGAGCTTATTTATTAGGAGAAAGGAACCGTAAAATTAAAAGAAAGTTCTGTAAGGTTTTAACTGACGAGGATCTTTCTGAGGCATTGGAAGCAAAACTGAGTGTGAATGGGAAGAGAAGAAGGTGTTTAATGACTCGAATGCCACTTTATTTGAGACTGTGTACGTCATTCTTGAGAGATCTCATGTATTTGTCGTTCTCTAAAAAACTAATGATAGATTACGACAGGTGCACCATATTCAACTTTAATACAAACTCTGGTGGTGGGAATCTTTTGATATTGCTTTTATTTGAATTATATTTCTTACCCTAAAAGTAAACAATTAGTTAACGTCTAAGGAGTAAACTATTACTCAGGTGCCATCCAATAGGGTGTTCCAATGAAGGTATTGCGTCTGCCCACGGTCCTATCCAATTGTGCGGACACTCCGAAATCCACCAGCTTTACCTCCGCATTATCAGTAAGCAAAACATTCTGTCCTTTAATATCTCTGTAAATGTAGTAAAAATTAGTATAAATATTATTTACATTTAATGTATGTAAATTAATTTTTTTAAATTAGCCTAAATCCCTCGAAGAGGATTTGAAAAACCGAGTCTTATTTACAGCATGTTTAGTAACATTTGATTAGTTTGATGCAAGTTAACTACATCATTAATTAATAATTCCTTTTAGGCTGCAACGGCATTTCAAGATCCCGCCAAAAACACCATTCTCTACATGATAGTCAAGGAAGTGGATGGTAAATTAGCACCTTTACATGTTGGTATTACTGATGATTTGGAAGGAAGAGCGGAGGATCATTCTTACGAGATTTGCACCTAATCAAGAGGAACGTTTGTTCAAATGCTCAACATGTAGTTCGGGATTTAGTGCTTATGCTGATATGATGTGGCATTACAAAAGCCAGGTCTGTGATCAATTGAAACAGTTATGTGCTGATTACAAGTCCCTTGCATTTGAAGAATTCGTTAGCAAGATTCTTTATGCTGGTGTTAGTAGTGACATGGAGGACCGAGTACAGAAATTCCGTAATTAAATGGAATTAATGGGTAAAAGGAAGATTCCCCTTAATTCTAAAGAAAAAAGATGCAATGGCATTTGGTTGAAAAAGAAGAAAATTGTTGCCGTCTTTCTTCCCGACTTGCATGTCAACGAAGCCCTTGGAATCGAGTATGCCGTTATTTTCAAGATGAAAACAGTAATGACTAATATTGATGCCAGCGGACAATCTAACGAAATAATGTGGATCAAGCATCCTTCCATTGTCACTCAAATCGCCAAAATTGCTCTTTGCAAACTACACCAATCACCCCTTTTAATCTTATTTTAATTTTTGATTTGATGAATAAAACGCTTTCCCATTGCACCATCCCGAAACAAAACCTGTGGATGACCTTACTGTTATGTAAGTGATGCAGCCCTCTAAGAATCTCCTTGCAGATATATGAAATCCATTCTTCCCGCAAAGACATTCCTTTTGTTAATTTAATTAGGTCTGTAATACTTCCACTTGCACAATATTCCATAACAAGCCAAAGTTGGTCGTGTTTTCCGTCCCGTGAAGGTAGTTTTTTGATGAAAGCACCGTAGTATGTGGCAATATTGCGATGGTGAGAATACTTTTTGAGCATATTTATCTCCATTTTGATTTCTTCTTCCTCGTCTTCATTGATGTTCATGATCTTGATGGCTGCGAGTTGGCTCGTCTTGACATGGCGTCCTTTATATACCTGAGAAGAATGTTGAATAATATTAAAAATGTATCACCTAAATTACTTATTTTACGTATGTATTTTGTATAGTTTTAAATGAGGCCTTTTAAAATTAGCCTAAGTGCCTTGAGGAGGAATTGAAAAAGAAGTGTGCAGAAAAGTGCAGAAAGGACGTGGCTTAATGGCAAAGCTAGTCCTTCATAAGTTACACCAATCTGTTCTTTCTATGACTTTTATGTATTTTTTATAATTTGATGCCCGTTCCCAAAAAAACCTGTCCGTAAGTTCCATTTCCAACAACTTCAATCAACTCAAAAATACCCGCCGGATCTCGAAGAGCATTTAGATCAATATCATCTAATGGATCCGTACCCATGGTCATAGAGTTATTTAATATAATAATTAGATTAGGAAATGATAGCTTCAACTAAGCTCCCTGTTGCAGGTAGTATTAGTTTGTGATTTACTTTACACAAAAAACAACGATGGCCTATAAAACAAATGAATTAATTAGTCATAAAAAAGACAGATGTCTGTATATAAATTTGGTGTGAAATGGGCAATAAATATAACGATTTAATAAGAATATGTGTACTAATTTTTTGTTACAAGTTAAACAGTAACGATCTAAAATTTTAGTTAGCTTTGGACTGTTTTGTTTTGTGGTCCTTTCGCGATCAGATGGGTTTTGAGAAGGGGCGATTGATTGTTCACTAAGTACGAAACAAAAAAGTAATGTTTTTTAGTCGACACACACAATAAAATATTTATTGGTGTGGGAGATGATAATTAAATGTAGAAGGGTAATATATTTCAAAATGTCATATTAAAATATATTGAATATATCCGAACTCTTTGGGAATAATTTGTTAATATGAATGATACTTTGGTTGGTAATAAAAAATAAGACCTGGTCAATATAATAAGGACAAAATTGGGGAGTAAACAAAATAATTGCTAAGTATTTAGTATCGAAATGGACAAGGCCCAGTCTGGCCAGCCAACTATCACTCATTACAAAGTTCTCGTATTTTTGCGTCGTCGGTCGTTTATATAGTCGCCAAAGTATATATCTAAATATATTTTATATATGTATTTTCAGTTGTTGGCAATCAATGACCATCACCAAGGCCAAAGCATTCAGTTTCCTTCTCATATTTACAATTTCTTAAATGCGGCGGCACCGCATTCTATTGACCAGTTGTAGTATGTGATATAGTTGTGTATATACTATATAAAAATATATATGTAATATGAATGATATTGAAAAAGATAACAAATAAAATATCCAAAATGAAGAACATTAAATAATACTATTCTCTTGTATTGTAGGAGAAAATTCAAAAATTCCTTCTCCACACATAAATATTTATATGTCAATATGCATTACGTATTGTATATTATGCAAATTAAAGTTTTTAGTGACCACAAAAAGTCAATTAAATGTATCAATATGAAAAAGAAGTGTGAGGGCTAGTAGTCCCATTTAGAGCTTAAATCGTCAAAAGACATATCCAAATTTGGCATGCCGTCGCAAAAGACAAAGCTTTTATTGAGCCGGTGTCTATAAGAGAAGTGATAAGGCAATTTATATATTTCCGTCCTATAGTTCAGATGATACATTTTTGTAGGATGAACTTTGAAAATTTACAAACAGAATGTATAAAATAGATGCAAGAATGGAATACTAAAATAAAATAGATGTAAAATAGTTGTGGATTGATGTACTTTTTTGTTAGGATGTGTGTATTTTTGGTTGAATGGATTGTTAATAAGAGTAAAGTAGAAATACAAATTAGAAAAATTCAAATTAAGAAGTATGAATTAGTCAGGACAACAACAAAAAACATGAATCATTCAGAGTTATCAGGGTAGACTCTCTCATTTGTTAAAAAGATATGTAATGTTATTTAGTGTTATTTAGTGCTATTAAATATTTAAGCATAGAAAAAGAAATTATAATATAAAAGAAATAGAAAAAGTTGTAATTGTAATAATGAGTGAAGGAGAAAATGATAGTAAAGTATATAAAATGGCTTTTTGATAATGAAGCAGTTGTTGTTAAAGGTAATAAAATGCTCATATAAATTTGTGAAGTCAGAGCCGCGGCTTAGAACACAAAGGCTTATTAGATTTAGATTTATATTGGGCACAAATTAATTTGAACTATGACAAGAAGCTGTGAGTTTCAGCATATTGAGTATGTACTATTTTAAAGACGGTTTTGACAATGGATTATAGTCGGCTTAAATTACTAGTATTCCGATTTTTTCATTAATCACCAGTACAAAAAAAGTTCAAAAAATATTTCAAAGATCAGTCATACTCTAGTCAAACCTAATTATGTACATACCTTTAAACTAAACCAAAAAAATATTATGTAATCTCATATAATCCGAACGTAATGCGTATCAAAGAACAATCTTAGAAATTCCCAAAAAACTAATTACATACATATTCTAAAAGTATTTATTTATTGTACTGCAAATATATTTTTGTAAATATAGTGCAAATGGTTTTACAAAAGCATATATGTACATATTAAATTAAATGTAATATTTAATCGGAAATGAACAAGTTAGGAAATAATATAATTATGTTGGTACCATTTTTGAATGGTGTAATGATAATTTGGACAAGTTTTGGCAGGAAAAGAGCAAATAGATAGAATTTATTGGCTGAAATTATGATTAGGTGATTGAAACTATTTACTCGTTCAGAAAGACATATGAATTGGTTTTATTTGTGATATCTAGTTGTGTTGGTAAAATTATGAGATAAAAAGAGTTTGTTGTGAGATAAATTGGCATAAAAAATATTTAACCAAATTATTTTGATGTCCACAATTTATAATAAATGTTGCTGTAAAATAAATCAAAAAAGTTATAGGGTGGACATCAACAGAGACCGTAACATTATTATCGCTGATTCAAGGCAAGTTGTATGATCATCATTTGGGGGTAAATGATGAATAAGAGACATTAAAAGAAGAATGGTTGTGCATATTATGAAAGAAACTTTTGTAATAAAAAAGTTGAAATGCTGTGAATTGGAATGCTTTTTTGTATCAAGGACAATTAAGAAATTTAGGATATAATTATGTTATATATTATATGTAGTTGAGATTTGATAATTTTTATAAAGATTAATGACCGCGACAAATAATGAAAAAGTGTTCGTCAAATTGTCATGGGACATATAGACGACATTACTTTTTGAGTTAAAACTGAAAAAATGAGCTATGCTAGATATTTAATTCAAATTATCATATATTTAGTATATGATATGAAAAAGTGTGATATAATTGTTGCGCAAGACTCGCATTAGAAGATTGCGTGTGTGAAGTATCTTAAGTATTATATAAATTACATGTTATCAAAATAAATGAGCGAGAATTGTACTCATTTTACGTATATATCAAACAAATGACGTCATTCTTTTGACGATCATATGAAAAAGCTTTTGCAACTCCATTAAAGTAAGTTATGTTTGAGAAAGAGTTTAAACATTGTATAGAACAAGTTGATTAGCCTGTTCTATATCTGATGACCTTTAGGAATTAGTTAATGAGTAGGAACATATGGGAAATGGGTGGAAAGTGAAGACAGAACAAATGACAATAAGAAAGAGATTTGAATGGATTATAATTTGGTAAAAGAGATATATAAAACTTTAATTTGAACAAAATAATAATTAGGAATAATTAAGAAAAGAGCTGACTGAGACAAACTAATAATAAATATGAAAGTGTTGTTGCTTTAAAATTAACGCATCATCTTACTGATCTCTTCTGTCAAGCTGTGAATCATGAATTTGATATACGTCAAAAACAAAGGAAATAACCACATTATTCATAGAGGTTGTGCTTTATAGTAAAAAATAGAGGTATCCTTGAAAGATGATACTTAAATCATTCATAAACACACTATAATATAAATATAATATACATATTTTAAGATAGATCCTTTTGTGAATGGTGCATCAAGTGAAGGTCTTCTTTAGAGATATATAATTATATTTATTTCATAATGTAGCGATGGATAATAGTTTTGGTAAAAAATAGAACTTTAAATATTAGATAATATTGAAAGTAACAATCAGTGTTTCAGTAAAGGTACGGATGCATCTTTTAAAGTAAAGATCAAAAAAATAAAGTGATTTAACGTGTTTGGAAAATTTGAAGATGGATTATAATAAAAATATAATATTTCAAACAATTTTTTAAAATAAACTAATATGAGCTTCAAGTATGATGTCTACTAGCCAACAAAATGTATTTATTCATAATAACATGTGCAAGGTGAGTGGGCTCTTAGTTTTGAAGTAGGTATTAAATCAGACTTTCTCATTTAAATCAAACTCTCCAACATACAGGTGGATGAGTGCTAACGAATTAGCCCGAATACTTTTTTGAGTATTTTGTTTAGGAATTTAGATAATACCCTTCTTTAAAATCAGTTACAATAGGCTTATAGATATTTTAGCAAACGAGAATCACCTTCTTCAATAATTAATGTATAATAGTTTTAAAAGAACAGTTTTTAATTTACACTACTATTTTATTTTTGTGTTTGTTTTAGTCAAAGAAATAATTTATTCAAAACAATTTTTTGTCTAAAAGCGATGTTTTAATTGTGAGAAGAAAGTTGTTAAATATTCATTACAAGCAACTTTAATGGGATGACTAAAAAAGTGAATTCATTCTATTTTTACTATTTATCCTATTTTTTGTCTATTTAAATCGAATGTGGCAATAAAATTCTTTTATCTATTTGCCTTCATAGACGATAACTTGAAGGTCGATGTTTAAAAAATCAATTTTATGGAATACTCGTGGGTAAAGTATACTTTTTTAGGAGCGACAGAAACTACAACACAAACAGTAGAATCGAGACAGGCTGTGAATTAAGATGATTTAGAGGATTGAAATAAATAAAGTAACGAAAAATTAAGATGATTCATAGTAAAAAAGAACACTAAATAATTTATTGAAGAAATCAATTTATATATTTCCATATTCTAAGAAATATTAGAACATTATAAGCTGAACGGACACTAATATATGTATTCAGCTATACATAAATTTATATTACCAAAGTAGGCCGAAGGAACTTCAAAGTGTAGTAACTAAAATATTTGTTATAATTATCAGAGTTAATATAAAAGTGTAAAGTGTAGTCTAAATAGTGTTAAATACTATCAAAATTGGAAATGAATAATTTGATTGTGGATGGGTTTGCGCACCACTACACACACAGTCCCGACCAAATTGTTTCGTTGTTGGCCTGAAAGAGGCAACAAGATGTGGTAATAAGAAATGAATATCAAATTGTAGTTAAGATGTTGTATTGAGGAAAAGGTTATATCAATACATAATAGTTTGTATACACACAACTTGTTCAAAATGTATCTGTAGCAAAAAGGATAGATCTCTATAAATTAAGACATTGATATTATCATTATTATATAAATAGATTGATCGGGTGACTAAGAATTGGAGATGGTCAATTTTGTATACAGAAAGTTTGTTATCTTGTCACTCACTATATTTGTAGTCTTCATTAAGAGAACACTGTTTTTTGGATTTCTTAATAGCAAGATGAGTAGAAAGTATAATGGACCATTTATTATCAAAAACAAGATACAATGTTTGCAATTGATTAGTAATACTTTTATACAAACATATACTTATTTTCCTTCTCCAGAAAGTATATTGTCAATTCAGAAGAAAATAGTAAAAAAGTAGGCATTCATAGTTTGTAAATCAAAATATAACAGTCATAAATTTTAATGGATCTAAAAAGTATTATATCTATTGTTGTTATTTTACCGAAAAAAGTACACTTTGGGAAAATCTAACCGTATATTAAAAATAATTACAAATCCACACAAAAATGCAGAACATCAATTGATATCCATTTTATTGAGCAAAGAAACCAATTACTAATCAAAACAAATAACCAAATCTATATTTAGCAATTAAATTATGAGGAAAGATGTTTGCATGCCCACATAATCTTGAATTAGGAATTATGACAATATTATAAGATTATATTGATAATATGGAAAGTTAATTCTTGTCACAAGTTAATTTATTTTTTGACTAATTATTTTAATCACACCCGTTAGCGATATAGAATGTTATTAACCAAAATATATTTAATCTTTGTTGTTTGTATTAAATATTTATCTTTTTATAAAATGTCAAAGAATATTTTTGGTGGTGCAAATAAGTTTTGGATATCGGCTATTTGAGATATCATTTGATACATTAAATTGAAATATTTGTTTGAGATATTAATTTGATAAAACAATTTCAGATATTGGATACTTATAATCGGGAATCAACTTTTTAGTAATTAATACTTGCATTTACTTTGATTTGTTGAGCCATCCAAATAAATAATTATGGTTATCTGCAAAAGCTGTACCTATTGTTTATTCCGTTAAACTTATTGACTATGCCAGACATATCATGTCTAATATTATTGACACATTTTCAATTTCTTAAACATCTATACATAACTACTGTCTGCAACTTTGAAAAATTGTCATAATGCACTTAATACAATATTAATATCATTTGAATGTAAAAGATTCACACATTATTTAAGTAAAACAAAATGTAATCACAGACGCATAGATATATAATACTTTGTTCATTAAACTGGAACGAAAGTCTTGGCAAAATAAATTTAAATAATAAAACAAAAGTTTCTAAAAAAAACTTTAATCTATCCTCTTTAATTTAAATCTTCCCTCTATAAAAAATTCCTTTGTTGACATTTTATTTATATATTTATCTTTCCCTGCAATGTCAATTCCAATAGAATGGTTTGTGGGATAGAATTGTGTTTAAATGATGATTTTGAGACTTTTGTTTAAACAAAATAACTATTATCATATTAATGTCAGATTGTGATCGAGTTGTAGTGTAACTATTTGAATATCAATGATGATCTCTAGTATAGTGATGTGAACGCTTTTATTTAATGATAACAAACAGCATATTAATTTTAGTACCGTGTGGGTTAAGTATATATTTTGATCTAATTTGTGTTTAGATCATTTTTATAATATTTGTATATGGTATTTGTTTGGCCACAAAATGATACTAATTTTTGTTATGACACAAAGTAAACTTTTCTATTGTTTAAAGCTTGACATGGCCGGAAATTCTTTTCCAAAACCTTGTGTTCACAATCTTTTATTTTTCTGAAGGCTTCCAGTTGTGCTCTGCTGATTGTGATTGGAGTTGTGATAACAGTCCATGTAACGATCTTAAAAATGAATAAATTGATCTCATTAGCGATAACATACCTCGCTGCAAGGTGGAGTTGTCAAACTACCGGCATATCTTATAAACGAACCCAAATTTTTTGGAAGTTTATCTACCAATCTTTGTGGTGCTGCAGGCACCTTCGAATCACACTCAACTATGAAAGGCAATGCCTCTTCTTCGGAAAAGAGAGCTTCGCCTTTTTCTCCTACTTTGAAGAAAACACCCACTACGGCTAATTTTGACGGGTCAGTAATGCCTTGATGAACCAAGTGAAGTTCGATGGGGAAGTGAAGAGTATTAAGAGTATGTTCACTGCCTTGGTGATCATGTTGTGCCCAGTGGTAATGGTATTGGATGAAACGATATTCCTGATCGAGTTTACCACCGCTGATTGTAGGAACGTCCTCTTCACCTTTTTGAATGAATTGAACTGAAATTTTGGTTTTTAATCTAATTTACTTGGAACCTACCGGAATGCCCGTTATTTAAGAATTGGCCTTCAATTGAAACATCGTAATTCTTGAAAACAAACTCCTCTTTGCAACATGCTTTAGTCAATTGAGCTAAATCAATGTCAATAGGGGATTGGGACTTTCCGTGAATATCCCCAGGCCAATGGCAAGGCCCGCAAGGGCCATTATCTTCATAATTCCAATCTAAAGAGGATGCTTGTTAAGGATGGAAGTATTCACAAGGACTTACGTGATGCCATAGTTATAGGAGTAAAAATATATTTATTAAAGTGAAAATTTGTTTATTCAGTCACTTCTAAACCGACAAATCAAACGATTCTGCGATAATACAAAATGATGACTGTTAAATCTTGAAAATTATATTATTTTTATATCAAAGATGATGATTGATAGAAGGTGTGTCTTGTTAACGAGTCAAAAAGATAACCCGATAAAGGGACGTTAACGAAAAATTTGGGATGATGTGAAACTATAATGCATGGTTGTTTGGGGTTTGAATAATTATTATTATTTGAGAACAATGTAAAGAAGGCTGAACAAGAGATAAGCCATATTTGAGTTTCTGTCGTCACCTATACACTTTTATTACGACAAATAAATAACTGTGTACACATTCAATTTAGTAATAGATGTCATGCAGGTTAATTATTTATGAGCATAATTTAGAAAGCACTTTTCGTACAACTATAAATACAGTTTAAGCTCCGCGTAACATGCAACCAAATGACTAAGTTTAATTAGAGTCTATAAAACTTTAATTAAAATCAACTTTCTTATGAATTGCGTTTTTTTGTATTTCAATAATGTAAAATACAATTTAATGCCGGAACAAACAAATGAAGAAAAGTGATATTGACTATATTTTGTCAAAACGCAGATGGCTGAAAAGGAAAGCAAGTGAAGAAGTATAAATATATTTATTTAAATATATATACTTAATACTTTTTGCATTAATTTTTTCAATCATTTGCAAACATACGTCCTTAATATAGGACAGGCACATTTGAATAAACTTTATTTTGTGTTACTCGAAAATAAAGCTTACATTTTGTTTCTTTCTCAATATAAAGTTTTACAAAAAGAGCCTAGTTAATAAATCAAAAAAGTATCAAAACTTCAGATTCACGTCAGAGTTTATGGATGGTGCTCTGTTTTTATGTTTTGAATCCAAACAAAACATCTGATAACATTAAAACTGAGTAAACGGAAAAAGGCAAAATATAAATACAATTATACATTACAATGGGAAGGAATATATAGTTTGTTTGTTCAAGTTCTACCACTAAGTTCTCATCTGAATGATAAGAGCAACTTTATTTATGCCAGGGCAATATTATTTATAATATTTTTAGTTTTATAACAGCAACAACTACTTCGTAGTATTATTTATTGCATTTGTGTAGCAACTTAAAGTAATTAGACCAACAAAAAATACATTTAAATATAATTATGGGTTTTCGAAGAATGATTGGTGTTATTGTCTATAACTTTAAGGTACAAACAAATTGACCACGTGTTTGCATGAATTTCCCAAACTAATAATAGTAACAATGGGAAACCACACCATTACAACGTTCCTTACATTTGTGGACAACATTTTGCTTGTCAGAAACAACTAATCTCAGTTTTAATTAGAATGCAATGAGGAAATACTTATTTAAAGATTCAAGTAATGTCTTCTAAGAAACCATTTCCTTTTAAATAATATTCGTATGACTTTTATAATTTATTAAAGTCAGAAACGCCTCTTTGCATTCAAATTACTTTTTAAAGTTACTTATTTGTTGGGAGTTAAGCGATTTTATGATCTTTGAATTTAGTTAACAAAGAAAGTTGGAGCTGGGAGGTGTGTGATTGCAAATTAAATTAAATCAAATAAGATTGACAAAGCAATATATCCTAACGTTTTAAGCATTTTCAAAAGGCTCTTTGTAGTTTTGATGCAACTTTAATTTATAACCCCATTATTACCTGACATCAATCTTTTCTAAAGTAATAACCTTTTTATTTGTTGGAAGAAGTATCAAAAGTAAGATTCTTCAAAATATTTCGTTTCATATTCAGATCATATCATATATAAATTACACACCACTAATTCAGAGATCAGTAAAGGCAAGCAAGCAGTTCGATAAATAGATCAACTCTTAGAAGGTGATGAATTATGTCAACATGCAAAATCATAAAAAATGTTTAATATGGCGACAAATTTTATTTGCAAATATACTTTACTTTTTACATTAAATTCATATCAAACACATTTAAAAAAAAGAAACAACCTCCTTAAATCCCTCATTTCCATGAGATAGCTCTCAGGAACTCTATTTTTTAAAAATACTTTAAGGAATGTCGGGGGTTGTTTTTATCAAAAAAATTGACAATATTGGATATATAATCTTACTTGCCTTTTTAATATAAGCAACGACTGTTATAACTTTTTGCTTTATAATTTTAGTTAAATAATTAGTTTTGAAGACACTGACTGGAAAGATAATTTATGAAAATAACAAAACTCAAAGACACTAATCTTTTTAATTTTAACAATATTTCCTCATACTTTCCATGTTCTTCTAAAGTAAGAAGCATATGTGTTACTCGCATCAAAATTATTAAATATTAAACTTGTGTACATGCACATTTTATTGAACAAAAAAATGAAACTAACAAATAGATTAAACATGGCTTTGGACAAAATTCAATAAATCAAAGAAGCAAACATAAATCTTCACATTTAAACATATTTATATTTTTCCAAGTTTGTCATCATTTAAGTGAATAATTAAGCACATAGACATTTAGCAAAAATGTTACAATTTGACAAAACGCACATTACCATAAAATGTTAATTTGGTAGTACTTTTCATATTTATATTTTTTTGTGGTAATCGAAAAATATAATTGTGCCGAAATTAAGTTGGTGGTGTTAATGATTGAGACTTCTTAATGAAATATATGTATATTTGAGTGATAGATAATAATTTTTATTGTGTCAAGGCAGTGTGTGGATTTTTAATCGATGACTTGCCAATATGTTGTGGGCCAGTTTCGTTCTGATATCAAATGATAAAGAAAGTTTGGATTATAGATTTTTTGTGTAAATAAATATGTTCAGGGTTAATTTGAGTGACACAAAGTATTCGAATGTTTCTTTTTTTGTTTAAATAAAACTTTTTTCAAGATTATGTGAATAGGTCCCTTTACTATTTTTTTTGTTATCAGGTGTATGTAAATTGATTCCAACAAGTACAAGCAATTATATTTGATCAACTTCCCTCTCGCTCCATTTATAGTTAAGATTGAGGAAGTAAATGAAAGTAATAGACCTCAAACAATGGTCTGGCCGCCATCATGCTGCAAATTCTTTGTTTGCTTGACAAAGTGGCCTCAGATTATAAAACCAAATCAAACATCCTTCTAATATCCCACATGGACCAATTTCAATTTGTCAACAAATTATTATCCCTTTGATTAAATTTAAGGTATACCTATATCTTATTTCCTACCCAAATTGTTGAAAGAGTACGCAGACAAAAGACTTTTTGTTCTCAATTTCAAGAATACATACTTTTAATCAAGTGCTTTTGTCTAGTTACATTAATTAAAAACATTTAATTAAATTAATTTGTGTGTGGAAAGTAAAGACTTGTTTTGGTTGTTTTTTGTGCGTAATAATTATGTAAACATTCAAAGTTGATACAAACTTTTTTACCTGTCCATGGGGAAGAGACAAAGCTTAGCTTCATTTATTTCATTAATTATTCTGTCCGATTATGCTTCTAACACAAACACGAATCATGCTTGATTCCGATTACAGAAAAAGTAAAAAGTTTAGACGTAACTTTATATTAGGAGTTATTAGCGTGTCTTTGATAATGGTTGTTATTGCTATTATTATTCTGCTTGTCAAGTTTCTTGGCATGTCTTCGGGATGTGGACAAGGTTTGACTCAATTACGATATAGGACGAATTTGGAGTTGATGTATTGCGAACCAGTAAGTTATTTATTCATATGATTAAACACTAATATTTTTGCAGAATTCAACAAAAGATCCATGCCCAGAAATGGTCGGTGCCAGTGATGTCAGTTGCCAAGCTGATTACGGAAATACAAATGTACGCTGGGTTGTTTTTATTGGAGGAAAAGTATCATAAAATTTAGTTAAAAATCACTAGAGATCTCATTTTTGAGTTTAAACATTTTCTCAATTAGAATTTTACCAATTGGTTTAGTGTTTACAAGAGACAGTTTGTAGACTACTTTCATTGTTCATGTATCGTGATCTAATGTTCTTCACCAAAGTATTAAGAGGAAATATACACAAAATTATCAGTCATTTCATTAGGAATAGCATTAATTTTAGCCATAATAGGTTTAAAGTAGGAACCATGCTCTTTTGGGTGGCGATAATCTCCTTCGTTCTTGGATAATACAACTTTACAATTGGTATCATCGTTTAATTAGGAAAAATGACGTTGTATTCGAGTGGGGAAATTTGGAGTTTTGGGATCTCGCGCGGACTCATCAACGTAGTAAGCTGCTTTAAAAAATTGACCAAAATCCATTCACACAAAGATTTCTTTTTCATTTACTCTTTGAGCAGTTTTTTACGTAATCAAAAACACGTGTGAGTCTCGTTAAAGTAAAAACGAAATGGCACGTCCTTAAGATATGCTAAAAGAAATGTTTGAAATTACATGATCTTAACCAGATAAGTTAGTTCAAAGCATCTTTGGTAGCTCAGTATTTAAACACAAAATAGAAATGTATTTTTTTATTCGTTGATTATGATTTAAAAAGATGCAATGTGCTTCCAAATAATCAAGTAAAAAATTAAAGGTTTCGTTCAAAATGATTGAGATATGTTAAAAATGATTTTAATATCTATCGTTTTCTCAATAAATTTTGTTCAACTTGTTTAGATATGTTGTGGCAGTCCTGAAATTTTAGTTAAGTTATTAAGCAGCCCCGTCAATTCCCTAAGTAACTTAGTAAGTTATAATGCCTTAAATTCCCTATTCATTATGCATCTCTTTATTTAATTTGTTAGAAGAAAAACTCACTTAATTGGCAGAAAGTAAAAAACGAAACTAACCCAAATTCGAATGACATCCAAATTAATGAGGAAAGTAATGAATTTTTGTTAGACTCATTGGATACGTTGCTTAATCAAGGCTTAGCCTACTTTACGAATGAACCATCGCCATCTAATCAATCGACTATTAGGCCTTTAAGTCTTACGGAACTTTTGCAAATGAGCAATTTTGGCTTGGGGAGTGAGAATGGACATGGGTTTGACTTAGACTTGGCAACATCATCAACTGTTGCAACGAAGACTGCTGAGGAAGATGAGCTTAAAGTTACAATTAGTGATGACAGTGAACAGCCTGAAAATTCTATCAGTGTAAGATAATTTACTAATCTATAAGCTTCCATTAGGTTTATATTTTTTGAGATAATTCGCTAATCTATTAGGTCCAATTAGGCTTGTTTTCATTTTGAGGTCGTTAAATACGTTTTTACAATTTCAGTACAAAATAGAAGGGGGTCCCCTGTTGTCTATTATATCCAGTGGTTTCATATATCCAGGAAATGCTACGAACACTTGGCAAATGGAAACAACAATAGCTTTATTCAAGGAAAAAGATTGCTCAGTTATAGTAAATACCGGGTATCTTTCGTTTATTTTGACTAATAATTTTATTTTTCAGTAAGCGTACAAAATTTATTAAAAGACAGAAAATTAAAAAACAGAAAATTAGAAAGACCGAAAATTAGAAAGACCGAAAATTAGAAAGACATGGCATTAGATATGTTTTTAAAAATTTGTTTGAGAGCAAATATCATTAATTTACTTGACAATGCCGGGATGTTTTAAGTGCACCACATGATTCGATTAGCCTGAGTCATCGATGTTAATCAAATCCTTTCTCATGCCATAAACGATTGAATGCTTGATTAATATGAAGATATCAAGCGATACTGCAACTACCTTTCTCCCATCTTTCCAAATAGCTTGGACAGGAAGACCATCTTCAAAATTAACTACTATTTCAGATTCTCTTGTGGACATTTGAAGGGAATATTCGTTTGTTTCTGGGCATTTACTATTCCTAAAAGGGATAATTATTTATTAGGATAGTTTAAGGATACGTGTGTTTCAAAAAAGTATTCAATTGATTCGTCATCTGACAGATCACTAATCTTCTCTCTTTGCTCCTCAACGGCAAGTCTCACTTGCTTACAAGTCATATTCATTTCATGATCTGCTAAAAAGATCCTTCCCGACAAAACTTTGCGTAGTCAATATCTTGTTTTTGTCTGTCCGGAATCGACTCATTATCTCAATTATCATATCCTTGAAGTCTTCACCATTTATAAATAAGTTTACAAATTTTGCCATAAGTTGAGTCTCTGTAGCTCTAATATCTGCAAATGTCGATGCTGCTTTTTATTCTTTGACAAGGCATTAAAAACTTCAAAGACTGTACTTTTGTCATCGCTACTTTGATTAGGTATTCTTTTCATGGTGAAAGTATCAAATTGAACATTAATGTAAAACTCATGCAACGGCCAAAAACGACTTTTTCTTCCAAAACGTCTTTTTCAACTGGGACTTATGATTTAAATTTATTAATTAATCGTATCATTTTTATACAGGTCTAGGATCTCAGCGTTCATCCATAATGTCCTCATTAGCATCCAAAGGTCTGTACGGAGTTGTTTTCAACTATACAATCATAACAAGTGGAAGTGTTCAATTTATTGGAAATATAGATCTATTCCCCTCGCATAATTTAATGGTTGAAAACAATGTTGCAAAAGAACAAGTAGTTACGTCAACATTATGGTATGATAATTCGTTGTATAATTTGTGTTCCAAAAATATTTATGTCTTAAAAACTCCCGGGGTGACGGCAAATAGTGTAACAGTTGTTGGGTTGGTACCTGGAATGGGAAAGGTTGCTGTTTCAGGAAATCTTTTCATGTCAGAAAATAATTTTACTAAAATTGACAGAAATTTTATACAAGATGACGTTGCCCTAATTGAATCAAGAAAAAAAGTTATTTGCTTAGCAGATTGGATTGTACCTGCAAATGGAAGTCCAGTGATCGTGACGAGAAGTATGAAAAACGGAGTTGGCTGTTGAAGTGATCATTAAAATTAAATTAAGTATTATTTAACAAAAGTTTGTCCGATATGTGAAAAATTCTTTTTTGTATGTACATTCGCAGAATTTGATAAAGACAATTAAAAGACAATATTTATTCACCTACGTCAAGTTACATTTAAAATCAAGTGATAATTGTTCACCGTCTCATAGGAATGACGAGGGATTGTTTATGTTCTAGACGAAAGTACTAATATTTGAAATAACAACACTTCATTAATATCGCATTCAGTTTTTTATACATATTCAAACAATATATTTATAAATTCTCCTTAATTACAAAACAATCTTTGGATTGTTTATTTGACAATTTAAATATAGTATAGAGACATGTAAAATATTTCTATGATGCTATATTGTGTGTGTTTTTGCAATTGTTTCGGTATTAAAAAAGCTCATGAACATTCTGCTAAGAACAAAACAATTTTTGTTATACTATTATAATATGGATGGTGTGTGTAATTTTAGCCTTTAAACGGTTTTCTATTTTATTCGAACAAATCTTTTCTTTGGAAAATAACTGACTTTCCTAAAAAATCAACTGCATTATAATCTCCTTTAACAAAGGTCTTGGACAAAGGGAAAATTTGTAATGACATGAGTATACTTTGAAGATGTTTATTACAGAACACAAATTACAGCAAACAGGCCCAATTGTAATCAAAGATGGTGAATTAATTTGTTAGGAAAAATATAAATATACTAAACATTTATATGTGATAGCCATTCTTTTCTACGTTTATTTCTGCTCCCTCAATAAATGTCTTTTGTACTTGTTGAATTTGACTTTTAAAGCTTATCTGGAAATTTTAATGTATAGCGTGGGCTTTTTGTTTTACTTTTTTCTGTCTTGTTATTAAGCCTCTTTAGAGTACAGTTTTTTAGATTGCCATAATTTTACTTTGTGTGTTCATTACCTTTTTTGGCAAAATGTAATTTAAATTAGTGACAATATACAACCAAAGTTTCTAACATTAGCTCTAATTTCGAATATCAACAATAATTTCGAATACCGGGTATAATTTGTATGTCGAGATATTTTTTATTGTATCCGTGTCTATGGGATACTTTAGAAATAATCAAATAAGTGAAGGTTTTATGTTGTTTATTATTACAACACGATGCTAAATTTTCATATTTATTCTTGTTTGTATAATCTGTTACATGTATGCATTTGCTAAAAAGGCAATTTCCAAAACGGTCCAAAATTGTAGAAAAGCATTTGTCATAGTGATAAAATTGTTAGATACTGCTAACAAATTCTCTATTACAAATGAGATTTCTGAAGATTTCTAGACTATATCACTGCAAAATAAATCTTTTCTTTTGAAGGAAGAAAAAGCTTAATAAAATTATTAACTATTCTCCATCAAATAAATTGGATTGAATTTTAAATTGCAAATAATTATACGCAATTTGACAGCATATCACTTCCCTGTAAACGTCATAAAACATTAATGATTTGAATTCTGGCTAGTTGCTATGTACCGATTATCATTGGGCAAACCTTTTTAATTGTGTTTTGATGATGGTTAATTTTAGATAAGTAGCTATTTTTTGAGTTAATACCTTCACTCATCCATACTAAAATATCCAAAGTTCAGTGGATTTTAAAGGCTTAATTTAAGATTAGTATTCATCAATTCACAGAAAAATTAAAAATAAATGAGGATATGTTTTGAGACATGATCTTTGCTGAGTAGTCACACTTTTGTTTCTTTAATTTAGAAATTACACTTGGTAATGCTTCTTAATCAGCCTTATTAGTTCAGCTTTTGAAAAACATACAATTTAATTAAAAACACTAGGAACTTTAGTTACAGTTTCCGTTCAGTAACAAGAAACCATTTTTCGGTCCTGGATTTGGGCCATTGAGTCCCCAGTATTTTTTCGGCTTTACAATATAGCATTTATTATCTTTATAATTTTATCTTCTTCCTGGATGGTGTTTCTTCCAGAAATGCTATTACACTATGATGCCATTATCTTAAAATTCATATTTTACATTTGGACACAAAAGTAAAAAATATTCTCATGATATTTTTTCTAATCTTCAATTCATCCTACATTCATTCATACCATATAAATTTCATAAGACGTTGCATTAATTAACTGAATAATATATACAGCAGCCTTCTCTTGATTCAACTATTTAGTAACTGTATATAGGATGATACCCTAATAGCATTCATATAATTAGCGTCTACCAAAAGACCAAACTATTTAAATATGTCCCGCATTTTTAATTCTCTAAACTTTTAATTTATTTTCAAATATTATTAATAATGTATCCATTTTTGTACAGACTACTTTTTTCGTGTCTGATAATTCAATTTACTGACTTAGCACATTTAATTATATCTAAGTTCGAATCATAACTTAAAATTGTAATTTCTAGCTTATCATTATTATGACATACTAAGTATACATACAAATAAAAGCAATCCAAATTCTAATATGAAGTAGCTATAAATTGTAACAATTCCGCCTTAACTTTCTCAGAAGGCAGCCTTAACTGTATTTTCATCACTAATTTAAATGATAAAACGACTTAAATACCATCAAACACATATCTTCACTATATAAATAGTTGTGCCCTTCTATTTTTTTATTTATTTAAAAGTAAACAACCAAATCAGCAGCACACTTTAATTAAAATGTTGCCTTGAAATGAAACAGCCATTAATTATGGACTTATATTTTGATAATAATTTCTTATTGTTGCTTTAACAAATCTGACACATTTATCTTAAAAAAACAATATCCATAAATATATACTCAATTCACAGCATGCTTAAATATTTACTTAGATTTGACAATTTGTGCCAACTATTTTTTCAGCCTAGTGCCAAAAAATTTAAAGGTGGATGGGGTGAGCGCCCACGTCAATACCAAAACTAGCCGAAAGCTCTGATTTCCTTTCCTTAAATATAACTTTACACTATCCTTTTCCCTCGTACCATAATTTCGTTTTAAATTAAGCAAACGACCATTTATTTATAACTACCCCTGTCAACACCTTTGGATCCAAAATTAAATTATCCAAAATTAGAAGAGACCGTGGTGTAAAATAAAAATTTGCCACGCCATTTGGTCTTTTACGAATTTATACTTTTCACCAAATACATCACTTTCATTATATCTTTTCTCCCCATAATCATATCATCTTGGCCTTGTCTACTTTTCATTAACCCACAAAATATACTTTCAAATATATATACTGCATAACAAAGGCCACATTACTTAATTTTTTTTGCCTCAGCTAATTCACCCTTTTATAGCGAGTAAATAAGAAAAGGCAAGTTGTTAAAAAAACGATTAAAAAGTTTAAATCCCTAGAATAGTAGTTTTAAGTAGTCAAGAAAAGTAAGCGTATAATAGATTGCATATACAATTGGTAAATCAAAATTTGACTAAATTCTTTGTTTTTTTACTAACAACCGTAAATTGTACGGTATTATGTTGTCATCTTTTTGATTTCAACTAATTTTTTTCCTTTCATCTTTTATTTACTGGTGATGGTTGGAAATCCCTGCCTAGTTTTAAAAGAAACAACTTTTTATTGATAAGTTTAAAAATTTAATAAGAAAGTATTTAAAAATGTTTCTCGAAGTAAATATATCTCGTCAACTGATTAATAATAACATCCATCTGATGGCAAATGGTATGAATTTTGTTTATGTTTAGGTCTATTAAGGCATTGCTCTCACATTTATCTCTTTTGAAGTAGTTTGATGACTATCATTAATTCTCACTCATTATTTTTTAAAAAGGATGAACTATTAATTTACAAATGTATAAATGTATATTTATTTATAGTTTCAAATACTTCGAAAACTTGCCATAAAAGTGTTTGGCATCTCCACAACCCACTTCACTGTTGCTTATTTTGCGTAATGCCTGTGTCCGTTGAATTCGATATTATTAATTTATATCAAATTAATTTTTAATATGACCATTTTAGACTGTCCCCTTCTGTTTGATTCTAATTAATTTCTTTGGTGGTATGTTCTAAACAATAACCAAAACAAATACACTTATATAATCGGAGGATCTGCGGTTGGTTAGATATTCTCAAGATATCCCTTCTACATATTTTTATTTATTGTGTATCTGGCAATAACTTCTATTGTATCAATTTGAATATTTGCTTTCATTATGTCTACGTTTAATGAAAATATTTCGATGCTAGCTAGTGATGAAATATTTAATTCCGGAGACGATAATATTGAAATCATGGAACTTTTTGGCAATAAAAGCCAATGCCAGGACTTGAGAACTTTTTTGTGGGAGACAGAACATGATTACACAACCCAAAATTATGTGATTATTCCTTTATCTATAATCTATTCAATTGTTATACTTATTGCCGTCATTGGTAACGTCTTCGTGATAACGGCAATCATCAGGAATCGGACTCTTCAAAGTGTCAGAAATTTCTTCATTATGTCTTTGTCTTGTTCGGATATACTTGTATGTGCTGTTTCGGGATTCATAACTCCAATCACCGCCTTCAACAAGACATGGTTGTTTGGACATTTGCTATGCAAATTGGTGCCTTTTATTTCGTAAGTGTTTCAAAGTAATTAAATTAAACTTTTTAGAGGTGTATCTTTATTCTTCAGTACGTATACTCTGGCCGCAATCTCAGCTGATCGCTTTGTTTTGATTGTTTTTCCAACCCGCGAACCATTAACAAAGAGACATTCCGGAATAATGATTCTCTTTAATTTGCTGGTTGGAATTCTTTTTTCACTTCCAATTTACATCGAGAGCACATTGCAAACATATGAAGCCTTCTGTGGGCAAATTTGCAACGAGCAATGGCTAAACAACGATGCAGGAAGAAAAAAGTACGGAACAATAATCTTCTTTGCGCAAATTGTTGTGCCTTTCGTCATTATCTCAGCCTGTTATTTGATGATATCTATCAAATTAAAAAAAGTAAATTTACTCAAAATATTTATTTATCATTAACATCAATTTATAGGGTCTTTTCATCAATTCCGGCACGACAGATAAAGATTTGCCTAAATCTGATGTTAGAAAAATAAGATGCAGAAGGAGATTACGTACAAATAGAATGTTGATGGCAATGATTATTGTCTTTATTGGGTGTCAGGCTCCTTCAGTTGCCTTCAATGCAGCAAGGGATCACCAAATATTGCCAGAATTTATGCTAAGGCAAAATTACTTGTTTGGTCTGATTACGCATCTTTGTTCCATAACGGCAACTATTTTTAACTTCGTCTTGTATGCGTTATTGAATTTGCAATTTAGAAATGCCTTTACCCAGATCATTGAAGAAGTTCCTATACTCAGCTGGATGAACATGTCTAAAATTAATGATAATGATCGTCTCCAATACAATACGATGAAATTATCTAGGAGTGAGCAGAAAGTCGACAAGAAGATGACCAAGGCTTCATGCAAATTTATGAGCATTGAAAATCAACTGATAAGAGACAAATTTTTAGGTGAATCATCTTTGACATCCAGCTAATGTGGACGGTAAAAGAACATCCAATTGACTGAGAAACAATTAAAAATTGTATTACCAAGTGTATTGTATTCAATAAGCAAAAGTGTATTCCGTAGAACAAAAAAATTATTCCACTTTTGGTCGGGTATATATTCAATTATGTATTATTATTATCATCTTTGCTTGATAAATAAAATGTTAAATATTTATAATTAATGAATATTTATGTAAAACAAGTCACTCAAACTAGATACTTAATATCCCTTAATTATATGTAAAAAAGAACTCGTATCTTCTTCTTGGCAAAATAAATAATAAATGGAGTTGTCCATTTATAAATTGAAATATATGAAATTCATTATGGATGGTAATATTCCTTTTTGTTGTCTCACTGACGAAGATAGAAGTGAAGATTCTGATGAAATGTTTACGAAAACACTTATTCAATATTTATTTGTTGTTTTTTGTGGGAAATATTATAGTATGTGCTCTTTTTCAGGAAAAAAGTCATTTACCATTTATGATACCCTAATCAGTTAGAGATAACACAAAAATGAATTTGGGTGTATGCATTGCCTAATGGGCTTCAAATCATTTTCAACTCTTTCCATCATAACTTTGTAACATCAATTTCGTCTTGATAAATTTATTCTTTGGAAAAACAGTTCTTCAATTAAATGTTTTTAAACTATTTTTATCATACTACATCTACATTTCTCTATCCATTTAGCCCTAATTTCAAAAATATACATACATAAATAGATAATCTTCTTTCTACCAAACTAAATATTAAAAAAAGGAATAAACCAAACATAACATCCAAACAAACATATTATTAAGTAATAGAAACTAAACTATTAAGATAGATACATATTTGCGATACTCGTCTTTGCCCAGATTTGCATCTTTTTTCGACAAAAAAGTAACAAAAATTTGGTTGTAGGGCGTTTGAGAATGGTTGGATGTGAGTCGTTAACTTTTTTGTCGTCAAGCGAACATTTTGTAATTTATGATAGTTCATGTCGGGAACTAATTGGTATGTAGTGTCTTTCGTGATGTCTTCATTTAGATTAATACTCTCTTAAACATACAATTGATTTTCATAAACTTACAAGGTGATTTGTACCACCTGGTTGTTTTTGTCATTCCCGTGTGCCCTCCATCATTGTCCCGTCAAATTTGAATTTTTTTGAGTTTTGTTTAAACAATACGTGAGGACATATTTTAAAAACAAACAACACAAAAGCTTTTTTGTTGTCTGCTAGCAAATTTCAATGAAAATGACTTCTTTTTGTATCAAAATAATAATACGTAAAGTTTATCTTGATTATCGTTATTCCTTTTTCTCCATTTTATCATTAAACACTCTCTGTTAAAAAGTCATTGACCACACATTTTTTATAGCTTAGAAAAGCTTTTTAGAGATAGATATTTTATTGTTGGGGTTTTGCATTAATATAAAAGTCTGATGTCTTAACAGTGTGTGAAGGATCCTTGGTACACTAAATACAATGACACAAAACTCAATATTGCCTATCTGCGATTCAATTTCTCTTTTATAATAATGTACACATACTTTTGTCGAGAAATATTTTCGTCTCAAAGAAGCTGTGTTCCTTTAACCTTCTTTGCAACTAACTTTGATAAAAGAAAATATATAGAGACCACCATTGTCATAGACCAACTATAAAAAGGCACAAGTATTTGTTGAGATACAGTTTTGATGGTTCAATTTGACTTTCAGAAGTATGTAAACCTTCCTAAGTACCAAATGTTATGTATTTTAGTAATGCATAATTTATACTAAATTCTTTGCAACTCTAACGTCTTTGTTTTGCTGACGGCCACCATCGAAAAGTAAAAAGCTAGATTTTAGTTGATTAAAAATTAAAGACTAGTCAAAAATCTTTTTATCCTTTACATCACAACCAATCGGTATATCTTTTTCGTCTGTTTCTAGTTAGATTTGGAGAAAAAAGTGATTTTTTGAATTTGATTTTGAACTTGATGCCCGTTAAGTGGATTTGAGCATTGTAGGATTAGTATGATTAACTACTTTTTTATCACTACCTAGTAACCATTATCTTTATTAGTTACCACACAAAAAGTAACAACTTTGTAGTTCATTCAAACATATGATGTCTATTATGAGTATATTATTCCACGTCAATATTAAAAAGTATAAAAAAATTAATAAACAAGTGCTCAGTCCAAAACATTTTTCGTCACTCCATAAATAAATCCAACTTGTCTGTCATAACAACACAAATAATCAGTTGTTTTAAATTTGATCAACATAAATGTTTTCATATCAAATTGATTGTCTGTGGTTTTTGTTGTCATATTATTTCTTAAGAGAACAAGCATCATTCAAATGGAACTAAAATTGTCACTAAAAAGATTCTGTAAACTTTGTCTAAAGTGGCAAATGTAAATAGGTTTTGAAAGGGTGAATGGCAAAAAATTGATGCGTAAGCCTACTTTGACGAGGACCTTTTTTATTATTGTTGTTGAGGAGCAAAATAAAGAAACGCGATTCAGAATCACTTTTTTTATCTACAATGGATGGACTTAATAATAAATTGACTAATATATTTTTATTTATGCTTTGCTTCGACGAAAAGTTCCATTAACGGCTTTGTGCAAAGTATTTCAATTAATATTTTTCATGTCGCTTAATACACTAATTTCGTTTTTAAGCTACAATTATTTTGGGGCCCGCAATGAGACATTCCAAATTGGTTTATTTCTTTTTTAAAAGTATTGCGTATAGAAGATGTGTCAATTTATTTGCACTGAATTTTGGATTTAGAATGTCTATGGTTTCTATCTCCTTTTAGGGCTTCTGCCAAATGGCTCCTTTTTAGTTATGGATTTATTGGGATAATTCTGTAGCCCTCTTTGGTTAAAGGACCAACATTGCTAGAATGAATAAAGTAAACACAAAAAGTTACAAGAGCATATTCGCACATGTAAAACTGATATTTAAAAGTATGTGTAATAATAGCCTACCACTTTCAAAAGTTAAATCATCTTCTTTTTTAGTTGTTTGAACTTGAGAGAAAACTTTTGAACATCAGGGTGAATCAGCATACTACTGATACTACTGAAAGTAGGCAGCTTAATTTGCTAGATATGCAATTAGAAGGGATTAGTGCGTTTTTTGTCTCCACTGTTATAAAATAGTTCTTTTAAAACAAGGACACACACATGCATCTATTTATTGAGAGTTTTTTCTAAATATTACGTTTATTGTTTATCTAGCAATATCGCAAACCACATCTCTTAACTAACATATTCTATTTCATTGCCAAATAAAGTTATTTTAAACTTTTCAGATCCAAATGGAGTATGAGGTCAAGACGACCGACACATTAGCTGGAATTGCAGCTGCAAACGATTGTACTATTTCGGAATTAGCAAAATTGAATAGATTACAAACAAGGACGGTATGTTTATCTTTTATTGACGCGTTTAATCAACAACAATAATTTGTAAACTGATATTATAAATATTAGTTTGATAATAGAGTTTGTTTAATTGCAAAAACTATAAAAATTAATGACGTTTATTTATAAAAGTTATTAACGTTTAGTTTTTTCGGTCCTTCATTTAGTATTACTTCCCCTTGGTTGTCATTGATTTTTTAATTTGAAGCACACATTTCAATGAACCCATTTAACATCGTGTTAAATATCCTTCCTAGTTTGGTATCATTTTCAGTTAACATCATAGTTAACATCGTGGTTAACATGATTTTTAAATGAAGTTAGTCTTTTTTGTATGCCATACGACCGATTTCCCCTTTTTCATGTTTTTAATATCCAATTTAATTCCAACTTTGACATAATATTTATTCTATTCTTTAAGGTTTTTGCGGGACAAAAAATAAAAATACCTCTGCCTGGCCAACCAATAGTCATAAGGAAATTATCCGTTCAAACAAATAAGGAAATGAAGGCACCCAACGATAGTATTATGAGAAAATCTTCCGGTGGAGTAGGTCTCCCCCCAAGATCTTTTTCCGTCAACGAATCAAAATCTGGTGAGTTTTTTTTATATAATTTGAATTTTGACAACGTCATTCAACATTTCGTTAACAACCTTATTCAAAGAATGTTTGATCATACTTTGATTCTTATAAGTCATTCAGTCAAATCATTCCCCTCTAGCTAGCTTGTCGATAATACATATATTTATTTAATATATACAAGCAACAACTAAGCGCATATCTATGTGCATAAATAATCTTTTAAAACATACATGTAATGTTTAACTTTTTAATTGATATAGCAGACGGCATTAGAAAAGGCCCCGGTGGAGTGATTCCAGTTCAAGCTGGTGCTTATGCTCGGCAGAACAACCAAAATCCTCTGGCAAAAACTCAAAGTGTCCCTGTATCTACAAAGGCAATGAATCAGGGGGATACTTTTGAAGATGATACTGATTGTTTGCAGAGATTTTTGAAAATAAAGGTAGTTATAATTGGACAAAGACGATTTAATCAATGATTTTTGCAGGTTAAGCAAGTAACTGAATCAGATGGAACAGTTCCTGGGACATTACTCGTAACACCAAACTGTGTTATGTTTGATCCGCGTAAACTACGGGATTAAAAATGGGTTTAACATTTATAATGAAGCAGTGTCCAATTCAACTGCCTTGTCGTAGTCATTAACGTGTCTCCTCATCCTTGTAACCATAGTTTGTTTAGTCTTGCCTACATAGAGCACGTGTTTCTTGGCTTCTTCAACAGAAAGGAGTTGGGATAAGGTGATCTTAGGACTGATCATGATATAGACCTCACATTTTCTTTTCCCCACATTCAAGACATCAAGCTCTTTCTTAATCCACCCAGCATCTCTTTTGGCGTTGAATATCTCAGCAGTAGAAAGAAAGCCTTTACAGTTTCTAAATCTTAAGTGATCGGTGAGATTTTTTCACACGGAAAATATCTTTTGCAGCAATCACACTGTTAGTCAGTTTCTGTGGTACAATAGTCATTAATATAACCGACGGAAGTATGCAAATTGTTATCGCTGTTGGTTTTCAAAATTGCGTTTCTCTCTGAGTCTTGCTGAATGTGTATTTAACTGATCCATGATCGTCTTCAAAGAATATCGGTTAATATAAAACCGTGACTTCTCAACTTTTTCCTGAAATGAGCTTCATACGATTTCAATTTTTTGCTGAGCCTCGAGATTCTACTTCCATTACTTTTAATACACTATTTCTTTTGGCATCGTTCTTGATATCTCCATTAATAATAAGAACTACTGATCTGAAGAGTTGCAGAAATTCTTGATTGACAAAACAAGTATAAGCCAGATTACTAAAGAGTCTTCCCATGACTAAGTCAGTAGCATATACCCTTTGGTAATTCTGAATTACTAACTCATTTCCAAATAAGAAAAACGCCATTGTAGCTATTACACCCCTTCCGGAGCAATTTGAAGTCTAGTAAACAGATCAGCATACAAATAATTCTTTTTTCCTAGTATCATCGCCCAATTTATAATAAAAGAGCTACCAGCGTCTATCTTTGTTGAATTGTACTGTTTCGCAGCCAATATGTCTGAACTGGATATATAAGTGACTTCTGACAGAGACTATTCATTCAAAGTTTCTTCATTGCCAGATACTTCTTCTAGATTAATATATTTTAGTAATTTTAACTTACCCATTGAATAACACCGAATAAGTTGCGGTGTTGTTGCAACTAAATTAATGAGTAATAAAATTAAATTAGAGCACAAATAGGATGACACGGACAATACCTTTCAGCTATATTCACATTTTGAATGTGCAAAGTATCGAAGAATAGATGGTATACAGTCACTGTACTTCGAGCACTTATTAAAAATATAAAAATTACTAATAAAATGTTGCTACTTCCATATTTGCCACTTAACAAATTAATTTTTGATTTAGATATAAACCATGCTTTAGTCAGGGAAAATGGACAAGATTTGTATGGGATGATAGCTAATATGGAAGATATCAATTCAGTAGCTGTATACAATGACATCCGTGACTTGACAGGAGAAAGACCGAGTGATACAAGAAAAGATGGTCTCTTCGACCCTGATCACGTCAAAACACCACCCAGACAAATTTCACCATGCACAGACAACAACATTCTCTCTAGAGAAAGCAACAACCCTGAAATCATCGAGGGACAATGTATATTTACAACTGGTAACAATTCAGATACGGAGGAATCATTCAAAGATTCTAGTTTATTAAATTCATCTAACACACAATTACCTTTGATCGAAGAAGAAGAAGGAACTGACAATAAGAAGGAAAGATTACTAGTTGCGCAAAGAGACAAAAGACGAACAGTTTCAGATTTGACCAATGATCAGACTGATACCTTTGCTAACAATAACGTTGCGAAGGAAGAAGTTGAAGAGACATCGTCGCTGGGAATAAGAAGGCAACGGGCAAGTTCTGAGAGGCAATCTACTTCTTCTTTGGATAGTAACAGCGGGAGTCCCTTCTCAAGAATATCGCCAAATATGGCTAGAAGGTCTTTCGGTAAGCTAGGAAGGACTTTAAGTCAAAGAGCAACATCATTGAAAGATTCCGTTCAAAGTGCCGGACAAACTGTCGCCAATAGCACCAAAATAGTAGCTCACGGCGTAGTTCACCATACCAAATCAGCAGCCGATCAAATTCAAACGGGTATCCAAACAAGTGCCAAGATTGTTGCAAATGCTCCCTCCAATCTAGTTCAAAAGGGCTCGGAATTGGTAAAAGAAGGTCAAAGTATGGTGGATTCCATCTTTAGCGTCGAGGTAAGTTCTAACTTATCATTCCTACCACAATGTGTAAAACTACGAATAAGTGTTTAACCGCTTTTAATTAAAACATTTCCACACATAATTTATTATCAAACCAAAATCTTGTTACTGGTCATACTAAATATAGTAACATGAACAAGTTTGAGAATCGGGCTGTCCTGCCTATACATTGCACATTTTACTTTAATTCATCTCAAATAGGCTTAAAGTATCTTCCATCATATTACCATATTAAACTCTGTAATAAATTCGGGGTATTTTGAGCACTATGTATTTAATTATTAATAATGTATTTTGAATACACTCATAGTACACATCATCTTGTAACATTGTTCCCAATGTCTGATGTGTAATTTAGACTTTTTATTTACTTCTTTTAAAAATGTAATTACGTATGAAGATTCTCTATTTTGTCATATCATAAAATAGTTACTTAAATAATGAATCATGTCTTTTAAAATGACGATAACGAAATAATAAATTGATGTGATTTTTAGACACACAAAACTTATTTATAGATGGGTTTTAATTTAAGAAAAAAACTGATCCCCAACAAAAGAGGTAGTTATACATTGTGGCCAAATGAAAAAGTAAATCCTTCCTAAATTAAATACATAATTATTTGTTAGAGTCTGGAACCCGAAAAATCCATCCAAGCAATTAAAAGAGAACAAAGCATGGCTAAATTAGACTCACTCCGTCAAAACACAGAAGAAGTACGAAAGTCAATTGCCAAGAATGTTGGAACTTCCTTCGTTTGCGGAACCAAAAAAGAAGAGAGGCCAGAATTGTTTGCTAGTATCAATTCATTGGGGTCACTTCATTCGAATCATTCAGCTAATGAAGAATTAGGCTCGCCACAGGAGCCTTATTATATGATTGTGAGGCTGAATAGAAAGACTATTAAGAAGACTAGAAAAGGTAGGCTTAAAGTGCAGAAGTTAACTTTTGTTTTTGTGTCATTAAATTAAGTTGTTTTGTTTAGTTAATTCCATCATCTATTTTTTGTTATTCATATTTCTATTTTTAGGTTCGAGAAAGTCAACGATTGACTATGAAAGCCTCGATGATGATTCTTCTGCCTTTGGAAATAGAAGAAAGAGAGAATTTTGGTTTGCTGTTCCTCGAGCAAAGGCTGACGCCATTTACCACTTCTTGCTCCAATGGTCTCCAGACAAATATGGGCACGACGCTGTTGCACCCACCGAAGAAGTTGTGAAAAAACCAACTTATGACGGTCGTGGATTTATCATACTTAATGGAGAATCTGATGAAACAATCAACGGTAAGTTTGCATTTTTAATTAAAATTAAAAGCTTAAAAGTATAATTTCCACACAAACTTGTTTCAAAAGTGACACATAGTACAAAAAATACAAATTAGTATGTCCTCATCATGTTATACATACAAAAAGTTCGACTTTTGTAATTTCTTAATGTAATGCTCCTGTTATCTCCTAACAACCGGTCAGCGTTTACAAAAAATTAGCAAAGGTGTAAATTAAATGTTTGTATAAAAAGCTCCAAAGTTCCGTTCTAAACAATTTTTTATCACAATGTTGATTTGAATGTTCCTCAACTTTACGATCATTTTATTAAAGATTTGCATGTGATTGTGAAGTTTGTAGAAAAATATTTTTGTACTATACTAAAATTTTGATAAGTTATTTAGTATATTTTACCTAGAATAATATGAAAAAGTACATAGTCGTTAAATTGGCGTATCAAATATAAACTATTATTATTATCTTTTTATTACAACAAATACTTGGTAGTGATAATAATTTATTAGTATAGACATCACAGTACTTGCTAGAAATGGTGTCCTTTTTGATTGGCGTTCCGAATATGTTTAGTTGATTATAGTTAAAATGGTTAGTTGAAAATACTTACTTTGATACATCTCCATTTAAACATGTTTTAACCTATTATTAATTGTCTTAACTAAATCATTTATTTGTGCGGTGCATGTCAATGTTCTTTTAAAAGACACCCGATGAAAGTTGTCGTTGCAATTGCTTAAAATCATTTAGGAGCATAGCTACATATTCTTTGTTCACGTATAATATATTTATAATTTCTCTTTGCTAAATGATTTTGAAAGAAAATTAAAGAGTTGGTTAGTATAGTTGAAGCTACCTTGAATAGTAGAATTATTATTAGTAAAGTTCGTAGCAAAAGAAGTGATTTTAGAACTTTCTTTGTGCAGAACATGTTTTGACTCCCACCTATATAGGTGCCTTAAGTGTTCACATTCATTTTATACAAATGAAAAAACAAACATAATTTTATTCGGTACACTCTGTACCCATCTTCTTACAGTTATTTTTCTTTTTATTGTTTATTTTGATTGTTTTTGTAATACAAATGATTCTCATATCAATGATAATACTTTATTTGTTTTTTAAATCAAAAATCATCAAGTTTTTGCTTTATCTGTATAACACACCATTTATTCCAAGGTGTTGTGTGTAGGAGTCGTTCTATTAAAATAGAGATTTATTATTTATTTAGGATTAAGAAGTATATTTATATTTTTTATGTATTTCATACATAGTATTTAAGTAAGATAAGTTTTTGTAAAAAGTAATAAGCATCACCTTTAGACCACAACAAGCTTTTTTTGCATAAGGTAAGAACGTGATTCACGAGTTTCGTTATTAATGACGGCCAATTTTATTTATGAGTGTTGCTTCTTGATAATAACATATGATCTCATGATAAGGGTATGTATCTTTTTGTATAAATTAGTTCAATTGTTATTGTATGCACCATTCGACACTTTGAGTTTGATTTTAATGCGAGCGTACCTTTTACATTGACCTAATCACTAATGCCCACTTTCTCGACTTCCCCTTCAAAAGATTGATGTGTTAGGCCGAGATTGACGTCGACTAGGAGATTCGGTCTACTACTATCCATATTCGGTCTCCTACTATTTAGATTAGGTCTCTTTTTTACATTTCCTATCAGTAATGTACTACTACTTCGTTGGACTTTTATCGTGTTTCTTCAATTTATTTTACTATCTTTTCTTGTTAACTTCAGATTTGAATAAAAAAGTTTTACCTAATCAAGCTAATAATGGACGAAAAAGTTATTCCCACCACTTTCTACTCTTCATCTATTTCCAAAAAACATAAGAAGCCAAAGAAAGAAACACCCACGCTGACCTTAGAGGCTACCCTAAATATCCCACCAGTATTTTCGAAAGCCGTAAACATTTTTGACTCTAATTACCGCGGTGGTGCTTACACGGACCGTAAATTAGATCTCCAGATAACAAATGCATTAAAGGTTCGAAGTGCTAGATGTGATAATAATATAGTGAAATATAATAGCCATCCCGAATCTCCTACTCACTCACAATGTTCTTTCAAAACAAACTTTTCCGCTGATTCAGCTATTGACGAAATTAATGATGACACTTACAAGAGACGCTTATCTCAAAATTCATCTAATGCCTCCGTCTTTAGTAACAAATCTGATGAAGGCATCTTTGACGACATATCTACCGCCGTGGTGGATAAAGTCGTCTACAAAACAAGTGATCGTCATATTTATACAAAAAAAAATGTTGAAAGTACAAGTAGTGAAAAAGAAAACACTTCTAAATTTGTTAAAAAAGAAAACACTACTAAACTTATTAGTCAACTAAAATTAAGCCCCAAAGAATGGGGAATCAAACAACTTACAAAAAAATCTTCCCTAAAAAAAGGACTCCAAAGATTAAGGAGCTTATCATTAGGCAGTGCAGAAAAAGCACACCAAAAATCTGTTAAAAAAATCACTTCAGGTAAGATTTAATTCAATTGAAAATGTGATAAAATGTAGTGTAAAAGGATAATTCAAAAACTCATGGAGATGTTTTTAAATGGACACGTTCATTAGCATCTAAAAACTCCTGCAAGATTAGTTTTGCAACTTCATCTTTTCCTTCCGGAAACTGTTGACAAACTATGTCATACGTTCGCATTCCGGTGTCACTGTTTGTGACATTGTCTCTGCTGTAGTCAGTAAGAATGTCCTCAACGTTCAAGGCATGATCTTCTGAGACGTAGTTATTTTCCAAAACAATCATTTCCATTCGAGAAGTCAAGATTTTATGTATTGCCTTTTCCTTGCCATTAAACAAAAACTCCCATTTAAATTTCTGTTGTAGAGATGCATGTGCTTGACCATACGATTTGCGATGTCTGTACTTTTGCCTACATAGACAACATGTTTCTTGGCAAGCTCCGGCACTTTAATTTCAGATTCCTGATATCTGGATTATCACCAGACAAACCGTCTCCGTCTAGATATTTTTTGAACCATACTCAATGATCTTTAGTTCCCTATTAACGTGGCGGGTCAAATTACATGCAGTGGGTCTTTTGGGTGTACATAATTACTAAGCATTTTGAGGATACAAATTCTTTAGTATTATAATTTGTTGCTTGATTAATACGAGTATAAAATAACTACATTTATTCATCTACATATGTGATATTTAAACAAAAAAGAATAAGTATCCCCAATTTTTAGATTTTAAAAACTTATTACATCAATTACTTGTATTATTTCCTCACCAGGCAGCGTTTTAGAAACAGTAGTCTTTTGTTGTGTTGGTAGCTCCGTAACAGGTAATTAACAAAATTTGATATCAAAAAAACAAGAAACTTCTATTTCTTTATACAAATTGACCTACTTTATCCACACAAAATATCCCCCTTTTACTCACCAAGTATCTTGTTACACCATTGAAATAGAATTTTACAACCTACGGACTAACTTTCTCAACATGATACTCTAATTGGACTTTTTGAATATTTATATTTAGATATATTACTTACTAAGAATTCTAAAGGATGGAAAGTATCTGTCTACACACGTTAAATACAATTCAAAAAATAGTTTTCTATATGCCCTAATGTGAATTACTTAATATTGTTGTTATAAATATACCATTAACGTTCTTGAACATTTTCACACATTTTTAATCTTATCTGGTACACTTTGGCAAACAATTAATTACCTTCGTCAGTAAATTAATACCAAAATATCTAGTGATGACGAAATTTATTTATTCAAACTTACCAGTTGAATACTTTTACTTACCATTTATATTCACTTACCAATCTTGATATTAAAGCTTACCATTTGAAATATTGTACTCACCATTTGAATAAATTTACTTTAAGAGCAGTTTTTATCACGCAAGTTTTCCTCATGCAAATTATAAAAATTCAATTAGGCTATATACCACTACCATCACATCACTCAGATGATGCTCATTCACAAACAAACAAATTACCCATCCCAATTAAAATTCGAACTAACTTTTCTGTTGTCACATATACATGCAAGTGCATTGAAAGAAGTGTCCTTAATTTGTTTTTTCATAGATGGTTTTTTCACCAAACAATAATTAGTCTATCAGTCAAAAGTCTTGCTAGCTAAAATATTTTATAAAACAAATATCAATACCATATTCATTTGAGTCTCAAAACAAAGCACATCCTCTAATCCAGTTTATATGCTTAATTATATGTACCCATAAATAATTTGATATATAATGTGTTAGTTGTTGATTCAATTTTGAAAGCCTTATTGAGGACTTTTATGGTAAATTTGTTTTCAAATTGCACACGTTTCGACCTTCTCTGCGTTGGATGGTTCCTTTTTGATGCCTCAAATAAAAACCGTATTTATGTATATAAATTTTGCATTCATAATAATGCTAATTAGACTATTAATAATCGTATGCTAAATTTATATCTAATCCCTTCCAACATCTATGTTCATGACCGACAAAGATCATAGAGGCGTATTGCAAAAATGCTAGGAAAAAATAAATATTGCTCACAAGAAAATATCCCTGAACCTCCCTCCTTTTTTTGTCATACCCTTATTAAGAGACATCTTTTAAAAAGTTAAATATGTGTCCACTTTGATATAACTTATCAAATTTGTAGACACAAACTTTTTTAAAACTTATTTTTTATCTTTCAGCTTAAAAGATGGTTCGTAAGTATACTTTCTATAGAATTATATGTGTTTTAATTTTTAAATCACAATTGTTTTTATGTATCTTTTGAATCAAAAAGTTGTCAACTTATATCTGTCTTTTTAAATTGCCTTTAAGTTTGAATATTTACTAATATATGTACAGCTGTTTGGATTTGTTTCTATTCTTAGCTCTTAACACCAAACAGACTAAATTAGATACTGTTAATAATTATTTAAGCTTTACCGGTATATTAAACACATATTGAGGGATATCATTCTTGTCGAAAGGGATTTCCATTTTTATACTTAGTGTCTTGTCATTTTTATAGCATTTAATTTAAAATTAAAGTCCTATATTTAGAAAAATACTTCATTACATTATAAATTTTATTAGACTACTACCGAGACATTGCCCTATCAATATTGCACTAACACATCCAAAATGATAAAAGGGGAAAAGTTAATCAGTAACTTCATGGAGAAGATAAATGTATCAGTGACTTCGTTAACATCAGCAACTTCCTCCTCCACTACTCCTAATGGTTCTACGAATGCATTGGCATCGGCAATCATTAGTGCGAGTAATTCACTTTCCCCCGAAGGGGCAGTTGGTTCTCATGTTCGGAGACTTTCGGTTCCTCTTCAGCAGGCAGGAAAGAGTGGAATTAGACGTTTTTCACATCTAATTACGATGGTTAATCAGACACTTGACCATGATGAAAATAAAGGTGTGAAAAAAATTAAAAAAAAGAAGAAAAATAAATGTAACTTTATTTTGTACTTAGAGCAAACTTTGAAACAATTAGACAAAAACATAAATGTCCATATAATATCCCTCACATACTTATATCCTTTCTATTTATAGGCGAAAAGAATGCCCCTCTATTCGGAGGAAACTCATTGATGAACAGAGAATGGGAAATTGTCACCGTAGACGAGATGTGTCGACGATTGTCACTAGAAGATGCTTTAGAACCCTCAGAAATGCCACTTCCCGAAGGGGCTACCTCTTCTCAAATGCTAGATGAGTTTATGATTCGCCAAGTTTGCGACATTCTACCTGCTCGTGCTGAAGGCTATCCATGGATAAATGTATTCTCGAGCGACAAAAATGGCTTTTCACTGTCCACATTTTATCGGAAAATGGCCGAATTTGGGGAAGAGATGTCACCAATCCTATTGCTTATTCGAGACACTCGTGGACATGTATTTGGAGCTGTCGTTTCCACACCAATTCAAATCGCTGAACACTACTACGGCACAGGCGACTCCTGTATTTTGTTCCGTTTTACTGGAGAGTATCCTCACACAAGGTAAGTAATTTATTAAATCATTTGCTAAAAATAGCGTGTAACGTTTTGGTTTTTTGATAATGGTTGGTGATGCGGATAAGGCCACATATTTGAGTGTGTCTAAAATAGACTTCCATTGTAAATGTTATTGTGTATATTTTTGCTTAGTAACACCAATTTTAACCTCCTTTCTTATTTATTTGTAGAGAACTTCGGCAATACACATGGACTGGAGCAAACCAATTTTTCATCAATGCCACTAAAGAATATTTAAGTATTGGTGCTGGGCAAGGCTATTATGGTTTATGGTTGGATGCAGATTTAAACATTGGCAGAAGTCAAAAGTGTGCAACTTTCGATAATGAATTGTTAGCGGGAGGAGAAAGCGAAGAATTCGTAGTTCAGTTTATTGAAGCATTCGGCTTTGCAATGTAATTGGAATATATCAATTCACACACACATCTATACCTTTTATTTAATTTAACTTTTTTGGAAGTAAAAGACCGCTGGCTCCAAATTATATATTATATCAACCAAAAATTCCAATACAAGTCAGTCGGTAAAAAATTAAAGCAGAAAAGAATCAAAAATATTAGTAGTTATGTACATATTAGTCATTATTACCCTATCTTTGAAATATGATTATTTTTGTGTATATTTTTATTAGTTTAACAGGTATCAAATATATTAATTTGATAAACTCCGATTTAATAATAATTTTTTGAATAAAATTCAAGTTCAACTATTCTTTGTGTTGTGATAATGATCATAGGTGGTGGTTATTGAAGTTTGGAACTGTTGAAAGATGATCGTAAAAATAGTCATGCACTCGATAAATAATCACTTATTAAAGTATTTACACATGTTCACTAAAAAAGACAAAATATTCAGTTATCAAACTTTTTTGTTATTATTTAATAATAAACACAAACATAAAATTGATAAGGAAATTTAGTACTAAAAAACTTGACAACTAACTGCTACGTAATCCATTTATTAATCAGCAAAATATATACGAATTTATATTATTTACAGGGCCTCGTGGGCAAACAAATTGTTATCTTATGTTTTTTAAATAAATTTACCCCACTAAATTGTGTTCGTTCAAAATATTTAGATAAAAATATATTAAAGTTATGTTCATATTTATTATGTTATATTTTGTCTTACAAAAAACGTAGGATGATTTTTGTTTTTGTAAGGAAATATGTTTTTTGGTAGTTGAAAAATAAACAATGCTTTTTGAGTTAAATCAAAGTTATTTGTCAAACGGATGGATGTTTTTAATATTTCGTATACATTTATGATTGCTTTTCTTATGAATAAACGCATGTACAAAGACGGAACTAAACAGCTTTTTTGTTTTAAAGAAATTTGTATTGGTGGTTGGATTGAATGATGTCACGAAAATAATACATGATGTACCAATGGTGTTTACTATTTTAAATGTCTTGAGCGCAAAATTATCATTTTAACCATTCACGACGATGCCAGGGAAAAGTTTATTTTGGGATTCTACTTTCGACATGTCAGAAGATACGATGGATGAGACCTTTGATACTCTTATGGTGAGGTTAGAAGCCGAGTACAAAGAGAAGAAGGCAAACGAAAAAATTGCCAGGAAAACGAAGAAAACTCAAAGGCAGATGAAAAGAAGAGTCAATTTAAATGGTGTACTGGCGTTACCCATCGGTAAAAAGAAGAAGGTGAATGCAACGAAAAATGTGCAGGGGGAAAAAATAACCGTTTACTCACCTCAAGAGAAATCGTCCTACCACTCGCCATGCCGCTCACCACACCGCATTGAAATGATTAGAGATGGAAGTCCAGACACCACGGTCGAGCCACTATCATCAAATTACCAATTAGATGAGTTAGCTGATGACGGACAAGAGAATGTAAGGGAAGTTTCTCTCAAACTAATAAGTTATTTTATTTTCAGAGTATGTGTTCATTTTTGGATATTACCAAATCACCCAACCCTTTAGATCCTGGACGACGCTTATCAAATTTCTCAGAGGTTGAAGGTCCTTTCATATTTGAGTATGAAAATGGAAAGCAATGTAAGTTTAGATTATTTAATGATTGGTTAATCTATTTTAATGTTTTAGTCATTTATAGAGAAATCGAAGGGGATAACAAATATGAATTTGTACGAAAAAGAGACTATGTCCCAAATTCAGAGTACTACATCTCGAAAAGGAATAATGTAGGAAAGAAGGGTGATGGAAAGAACGCAGTTTCTTCATCTTTTCGGAAAAGCGCCATGAGAAAAGATACTGCTACAAAATCTAAAAAGGTCACTACTTTTTCAAATATTCTATCCAAGCAGCAAAATATCACTTTGATTGGGCGTAGAAAATATAACCATTTATAAACTTTCTTTTGGTAAAACAGCAGTCCTATATTCATAATTTTGGATATAAACTTTAAATACTAACAAACAATATGCCTTTTTAATTAGAAGAATAAATCTTATTTTAACATTTATAGTGTTTTTTATTCATTTGTACTCTAACAACTATCTATATTTGACATAATTTGAAACAGTTTTAAATTAATATATTTTATTCTTTAAAAAACAATCGTTGAAAACGATTTATTTAATATTGGCAATTGATAATCAGTATATTCCTGCCATCTTCCAAGACTTTTATCATAAAAGTAAGTTTTATTTGTGAAAAAATTTGTCTTAGTTTCTCCACCAAACAAAAAGATTCTATTTCCAATTTCAACTGCTCTAGGGAAACAAACTTTTTGAGGAATTTTAGGCATTAAACGCCACCTTTCTGATCTTGTGTCGAATAATTGACAATTGTCGACACTTTCATTATTCCCGCAGTAACCTCCAATTATCAAGATATCTTGGTCGTTGTAGATAGTTGCAGCACTTCCAATGAACAAATCTTTAATGGGATTTGAAAAGGATTTAAAGGGACTGATGTCTCTTGGGTCAAACCTTGAAATAGCAAATTAAAAAGAATTTATATAATAAATATATTGAGTCGTTTACCTTTGCATCTTACCATAATTATGTGCCGGCGTAATATAAATAGATCCATTTCCTGAAACAATTGTTTCATGATACATCAACTCATTCAACATTGGCCTTTCTGCATACCATGTCATTTTATCGAGGTCCATGCTAAATGACGAAATAAAAACGAAAAATAAATCAACTTACTAATCTACCGTATTTTCCGCCTTTTTCTTAACAACTCCACCAAATAAATAAAATTTGTCATTATAAACACAACTCGAGAATGAATGACGCAAAGTTGGTAATATCATTGGTTCCACTGTAACTTGGTTTGATAATATGTCAAATGATTCAACTGTTGTGGATGCTTTTCCTCCAACAGAGTATATTTTACTGCCAATTAGTTCAGAACAATGACGCTCTCTTTTGAACTCTAAATCTGCAATTTTGCCAATTCCACTTTTATCTTGGAATGCGTTAAGTTGAAGAAGATCGTTTGGACTTTTTAAACCGCCAGCTAAAGATTAAAATTAATTTTAGTTAAATATTATGTGTGCTTACTCAAAATGACATTGGTGCCTATGTTTCCTAGGGAAAATCTTTGTTTTTGAAGAGGTTTATAGATATTAGTTAATTGTGAGGCAGTTTCATTTTTTACATATTGTGTTCTTAATGCTCCTATTTTATTAAAAATTGGATTTCTTTTGTTTTCTTTCTCTAAACCAGGCAATGTAATTTTTGAGTAATCTATCTTGTCAAACAAAATCTTAGCTTCACTTTGTTTATTCTCAAAATCGTTACTGAGCCAAGTGTAAAATATGCGGAGAATTTGCAAAGGTTCATTTACTTCAATAAAGCTTGCAGTAAAGAATAAACACAGCTCACTTATATTTAATTTATTAAATGTGGTATAACATGTCATTTTACTAATTTTTTCTTTTAGTATTTTAGTTAAAGGTTTGTTGATATTTTTGTATTTTTCATCCTTAATTTTTGTGAAAATAGGAATATAAGTATTCATACTTCCTTTCTTACTCTTTATTGAAGCTAAATAAGCATTAATTGAAAGCTACATCGAGTGTATTAATAAGAACAAATGAAATAAATTACCTCCAAATCAGCTAAATCATTAAATTCGTAATAAATAACTAATAGTTTATTGATATTCTGGTTCGTTACTTCAAATGAATATCCCTTATGAATATATTCATAATAGCAGTCGAAGTGTTCTTTATCAAGCTTATTACAAGTAAAAGTGCCTATAATAATTCAATAATAAGGCAAATGAATATCAGTAACTCACTCTTATCAGGATCCCCTTTAAACAAATTATAAAAGTGGTCATTATGCCCGGCCAAAATATATTTGGACACTGCTACACGTTGACCATCTTTCAAGCAAAGTTCACAGTTTGCTAAATAACCAAGATTTTTTAGTTCAACGAGATTTTTGTAAAATACCATGATACTGAATAATTTGTTGAATGTTTGAAAATAGTACCGATTGAGACATAGATGAGTGTTAAATAGTCATTTGCTTCAATCAATTTATTACTGATAGCCAATCACTTGTAAGATGATAATAATTTTTCATTGATATTAATTAATGTGTATGCAATACTTGATAAGGATTGTAGCTTAAAGAGTATATATTTTTAATAGTGTACTTAATTAGGGGTGTGCAAATGACTAACCATTTATAAATGACATTAAGTCTTGATGAGATAATCATTAATTGTTACATTTGAGTTTTTAAATTAGTTTCATTTTTTGAGATACTTAAATAATATTTACTAATTATAAGAAAAAATATGGAAAACATTTCGGTACTTATTTGTTTCTCAATTAATTTAAGCAATATATTAATTATTTAAAAAGCAACTACTTAATAAAGTTGAACGCTTGGCCGGTATCTCTCGCTTTTCCAATCAAGATCCTTCAAAAAGTACAATAATAAAACAACTAACCGCGTACGACGTTATCCAAAACTATTTAATCAACTAAACGACAGAACCAGCCTGCCAAAAACATTTATTATATCGTTCAAAATTTCTTCGTTTTTATAGAATTCATTTACAAAGTGAAGATCGTAATATACCATTTGAAAATAAATTTGGTAGCTCGAATTAGCATAATAATAACATCATTATTGTATCAACTGGTATCAAAGTTGCATTTATTGGCAATCAAAAACATACTGGTATAAATTAAACCTCCTATATACGAGTAACATATCATTCGCCTCCCAGGCAAATGATTATACTATAGTATAACTATTAGCCCCCAGGCGAATGATAATGCTATAGTATAATCATTCGCCCTATTTTTATTTTATAAGGCTAATGATTATACTATAGCATAATCATTTGCCTGGGCAGGCTAATGGTAACTAAAGTAACCATTCGCCCTATAAATAATTTTTATGGTCTATATTTAAGTGAAATATAATTGCTTTAAACAAATTCCTAATCGTTTTGACAATTTAACCCTCATTCAATGAAATTTAATTAACGGTTTATAAAAAATGAACATAAAAAATATTTTTAAACTATCAGAAATTCAAAAGAAACAGATGTACTGATTAACCCTACTAACATAGAACTAATTTCGCCTACTTCTAAGAACTCGTGCATTTAAAGAAGGCTTAAAGACAACCTTTTCCACAATACTTTCAACTTCTGATTCCTCCTGTTTAAGGGTATCATTTTCTTTTTCATCTTCACTATTTCTTTCTTCGTCATCTTGGAGCTCGCTTACATATTTTTGAAAATTTTCAGGAATTAAATATTCACTGATTGTATTTAAGTATGTGTTTACATTGAGAAAGTTGTTATCACTAAATTCTTTTTGTAATAAAGCAATTTTTTCCTCTCTATCCTTTGACTTTTTAACTTGCTTGGAAATGGCAAATTCAGGTGAGTGTTTAAATTTATTCAATTTGTAAATTGTAAGCCGGACATCCTCATTTGCAGCTTTCAATAAATTCAGACATTTCAAGTAAGTACCATGGTGTGTAGCTAATGGATTAGTTTTAAGCCATCTATTGAATGATTCACATGAGTTAGTGCTTTTAACACGTTGTTGAAACTTGCATAATTTGGTTGCATGCTTTTCATTCTTAAACCAATTTTTATCAACATAGTTGATCCATTTGGTTAGCTGGTTTATTTCAAAAGGAGTAAAATCTTCATTGGCTGTCATAATCATCTTATTTTTAATGATAGTCCATTGTTGAATCATTTGCCGACTGGCACGTGGGGGAGAGCAATAACCATACGAAACTTCTTATAAAAATCTGCAGACACGAGACTTCTATCGTCATTTCCATTAAAAGATGTTAACAAATGCTTAAGCCCAAGCTGATTCAATTTTTTTACCAAATTTTGGGCGTAGTGGAAATAGCAGTGTTTATGTAAAGTAGGATAATGTTTTTCAATAATTTTTATTGCAGCAGGTTCTTTATCAGTCATAAATACCTCTGGAAGTTCTTCACTAATTCCGAAACGTTGTAAGCACTTTTTAATTTCATTAAAAACGAAATCATAATCTTCGGTCTTACGGTGCTTCATCAAAGCATAAAATGCTGGTATAAATGTATTTCTCATTTCCCCTTCTTTATTTTCAATAATTTGAAACATAACGACGTAGAGTTGGGTGTATTTGTCAGGGGCCACAAAGAAAGTTCCATCAGCAAGTCTTAATTTTGATTTGGCATACAATTCGAGTACATCTCTTGAACCAAAAATAACAATTGAATCCCCATCTTTTCCAACAACACGGAATGACATAGGTAACTGCTTATCATCTAAATAACCACATTCGTAAACTTCCTCGGCGTAATCATTATTTTCATTTTTTTTTTCGTTTGATCTAGATGAAGCAACTCTAAGATACCTTCCCTTATCTTTATACTGTCCTAACTTTATCTTCGAATCTGCTGTACCGAGTTCAAGCCCATTGCATATGGTATCGACATTTTTAATCCCAATGGCATGTGCTATACGAGGCTTAATGAGGGGATTTGTGGCGTCACGGCAAACACGCTTGTATTCATTATCGCCTATTTTTTCTTTGAATGTTATTGGCAAGCAACCATCAAAATGAACACCTTCTTGGCGAACCAAATTATATCCTTTCATCTTTAATAGTGGAATATTCGATTCGGGTTGCTTCTTCTTTTTACAAATTGAGCGACACTCTTTGCAGTACATAGTGGTTGTTGTTGTTGCATCTGGAGACAATTCAGTTCCTCTTCTAAAATAATTTGTATAAATTTAGTGAATATACGAAAATTTGTATATTGTATATTTAGTATTTGAATATTATTTATGTATAATTTGCTTGAATTATTGTATTTATAATATGTGCTATTTTATTATTATATCATTTTATCTAGGATCCTCATTTGTACCACTTTGCCTATTTTAAATCTACTTCATTTTAGTTTAGCTCCTTTCAGCTCTCATCCCAAAATCGTAAGTAGTGTATATATTATTATTGGCATTAGATGACCACGATTTTTTTGTAGATTAATAAAGATCCTTTTGAATCCTGTTGTGTAACCCCTACTAGAAGCTTATTCAGGCTTTGAAACCAGTCAATTTTACTTTTTACTATTTATAGGCAGATAAAAAACATACTTCTTGGTAAACACATATCCCAATGGGTTAGCATAATTCGTTTGATCAGGAACGTATAAGAAAACATCCTTACAAAACTTTTCAGTTTTCATTCCAACTATAAATTGAGACTTAAATTGGACCTCCGAGTCAACATTTTTATAAGCTTCTTGTGCAAATAAAAGAAATTCCTCCTTTGTTCTTGTTAAAGGAACTGATGCAGGAACAGTTGGTAAAGAATGGTGAGATGGAATGTTTTGACTTAAAATATTGCTTGAGCTTGGCTGTGGAAGAAGTGTCTCTCGAACTTGCTCCAACAATGAAGGATTATTCCAAAGAGCTTCTAATATTTGACTGTCGGTAAAAGATGACATTTTAAAAGCAACCAACCACGATAATAGCAATTAAAGAAATGATTTTAAAATTAAAGTATAAGTGTAGAAGGGGATTCTTATTATGAATTATTATACTATGAGGGATATAGATAGCCTCAATTACGCCTTAAAGATAAAAGTGTAACGATGACATTAACCACTTAAGGTATCTTATTTTATTAAATTGAATAGACTTCAATTACGCTTTAGAATAAAAGTGCGACGTTAGAATAAAACACTGGAGGTGCACTTATTTAATTAATTTTTAGAGTATTAAAACACAGTCATCAACCTTAGAAATAACCGCTCATATTCGAACCAAATAATTGAAACATTTGATGATTTTCTTTATAAGGGCGAATGATTATATTATAGTATTATCATCTGCCTGGGCGAATTTTTTACTTAAAATAATGATTGGCCTGGGCGAATGATAATGCTATAGTATAATCATTCGCCTGGGAGGCCAATGATTATTTTTTTGACATATTAGCCTCCCAGGCGAGTGATAATACTATAGTATAATTATTCGCCCTACCCAGGCGAGTGATAATATACCCCTATATACATACATTTTATTAATCAAAAAACTTATTAATCATAGACAATAACAATAATATTTAAAAAAGTGAGTTTAAAAAGTTGATAATAAAGCTCCGAAAACAAGGTTATACCGTGTTCCCTGGTTAATCAGACATACAAAGCTTTTCGCATTCTTTTTTCGTTTCAAATCTATTGCTGTTTGCACCACATCCTAAATAAATTAGATAATGAAATAGTTATGGAATGATTTAATTGGTTAATTAAATTTGATTTACTTACCTCTGAAGAAGAAAAGTTTACATTTGGAGTCGCGAGTGGAATAGAAGTATTGCAAGTTAGTACGTGGAGCAGGTTCGTCTTCGCGGCAAGCACGCCCTTCAGATGGACGAATATGGCAGGATGATTTGTCGGCAAATGGCTTTTTTAGTGGTAGTGGGAGTTCTTCGACTGTATGGATGGATGAACTATCATCTTCAACAATCATACCTCCTTCTCTATTTTTGTCAACAATCAAGGATGGGTTTTCGTCAATTACTGAAAAATGTAATAAGTATATTTAAAGTATTGCAACTTACTTTTAGCATGTGTATTAGCAGCTCTATTTCCATCAGTCTTCAGCATCATACGTTCAATGGGAGCATTTCCTGGTGCTGAATCTTCTGTGTTGGTAGTCAAAGGGTGAGAAGTTCTTGGAGTTGCTGTAATTACTTCCTTGCTTACTGGCAAGGATGGCTTTGAAATAACTTCACCAAGGTTGTATTTTCTTTGATTTAAGAAAGGCGACACTTTGCTTGGAGCTACAAATTTAGTTCCAAACATACCGAATGGACAACATAATCTATTATTCATGAAAGTGGTATCCATAGCACAATAATAACCAACTGGGCACATTGAATGTCCGTCAACGCCTGTCCCGCAATCTAATGCTTTTCCAGTTAATAAATCCTTCAAAGCATCAGAACCATCTGGACACATAAATTGAGGAGTCTTGATGAAATGCGACATTGTCTTTGGAGCTTTCAACAAATTATTAGATTCCAATTTGGGTGCAAATCTGATATTTTCATTATCATTTAAAGCCAACTTCTCTCCAGAACTCATCTCAACAGGGCAACAGACTTGTGGTCCAGTACTTTGGCATTCATAACCAACTGGGCATCCGATTGAATCTGAAACACTACCGCAACTCAAAGGAACCAAACCTCCGAAAGGAGCCTTTCCATTCAAGCACATTTTACTGACGTCAGTGGGTTCAGGAGTGGTAACTTCCTCAGGCAATTTGCAAAGTCTTTCACAATCTGATTGAGTGGCAAATGAATTTCCATTGGCTCCGCATCCACTGAAGTAGAATTGGCGACATTGGGCCAGACGGACGTCGTAGAAGTAACGAAGGTGGCTTTCAGCGCAATTTCCTCTAGCGACCTCGAGGGTACAAATGTGAAGCATGTTTCCGTTGACCTTTAGTCTATTGGCACGGGCAATTTGCTTCACTGGGGAGCCATCGAATCTGATGCTTTGGTGAATATTTCCCAAACCTAGAGCTTGTCTCTTTGCCCTTGAGATAGGTGAATTGTCTCTTAATGAACGGATATTCAATGGAGATTGCTTGTATCCATTTCTAGTCTCCTCCCCATCATAACCTCCAAATACGTGATGATCATAAGGATCTTCGTTATTCGGGCAGCAGAAGTAATTGATTCCATTAAAGATACAAGAAGCCTTTTCTGGACATGCTTTCTTTCCTGGTAAGCATTGCAAAAGTTGGCCGTTTCCATATGAAAGAGGAGTCTTTTTGTTTGGACAAGTAGGAGTTTGGATTTTCTGGATTGGTTGTTTTGAGTCAATCATATCCATGTCTTCAATTTTTGTTGCGGAGTCGGAGAATGTTGAGACTCCATTGGCACGAGGTACACTAGCGTAATTAAGGCCTCCTGTCACGGATGGGCCAACGACTGGTAAGTTTTCAGTTGGTGTTTGTTGTTGGACTACTTTCTCAACGTCTAATGACTGGTACTTGTTTAGAGCATCATCTTTACCAACACTATTGCCTTCTACTAATCTACCTTCAGAACTACTTTCGACTGATTTTGATTGTTTTTCTTCAGATACGGCGGTTTCGTATTTGGTTTCAGGGGCGGCGGTGTGGTTTTCTTCAGACGATTCAGTTTGTGCTTCCACTGGAGCAGTAGGATTGGTTTGGACAATAGAAGCAGCTGTTGGCGCTGGAGTTTGAGCACCAGTTGACGCAGTTGATACAGTTTCAACAATTGGAGCGGATGGCTGAGCAGTCGTTTGAACAACTGGCACTTCAGAAGAAATGATTGGAGGGGAAGTTTGGAAAGTCGTTGGTTGAGTTTCTCCGTAAGTCAATTCAGCATTTGTAGCAACATTCTCAACGGGAGCACTGGTTTGTGGAGCTTGAGTTGGTGGGGATGTTTGTGGAGAGTAAGGTTGTTCTGGTACATTTGTGACAGTTTGTTCGGGTACATTTGTTACTGAAACTTTGGTTTGTTCGACTATAGTTTGTGGTGCAACATTCTTAGTTACTTCTTCATACCCAGAATCAACTGATTTTGGAGCTTCTGTGACAGGAACAACGTATTGTGTAGTTTCAACAACTTCGTGTCTTGTAGTTTCAGAAATTTGGACGTTATTAGTTGGAGAAACTGGTCCAGCAGGAACAGTCGTCACCTCGGTACTTTCCTCATGATTACTAGGAACGACAGTAAGATCGACGGTTTGAATTCTAGAAGTAGTTGGAGCAGTTGGGGCGGCAGTTGAAGAAGTTTCAATTTGGTATCCTGTATCAACTGGCAAAATATGAGTGGCAACTACTTGGACTGGAACAGTAACTGTAGCGACCTCAACGGGTAGAGTAGAGGTTGCCTGGGTTAATGAAGAAGTTGGGTATGCTCCGTTTGTTGAAACTGGCGGCGAGACATTAATTGGTGGCACAGTATTGGCAGATGCTTCTTTAGTGTCGTTTCTCTGAACTCCATTGAAGTTAGAGTAACTTTCCAGAGTGGAAGCGACATTTGGAATGGAATCAGTTGTAGCAGTTCCGAGAGGACTGAATGGAGCTGGTGATCCGACGTTTCCATATTGATCAGTACTTTCGGCATTTTTGGCACCTCCCACAGTTATTGGATTGATTGGCTTAATTCCGAGTTTTGGGAATTGGGGAAGTCTTATGGGTTTGATTGGGTCAACTGGTGCGGTTTGAATTACTGCCTTGTTGGTACAAATTTCCAAACAATTACGCAAGTTAGGGAAGAAATTGGCATTTCCCCCTTTTCCTTTGTAAACCATTTGTTCACATCTCAGATTCTTAGAGTTGAAGTAATAAATTGGATGATATTCGTTTCCGAAACCTTCATCTCTATCAAAAAGACATTGTGTTGGAAGAGTTTGAACTTTTGGAGCGATTGCGGTAACACATCTTTGTTCGCAAGCTAATTTCGAATCGAATCTATTTGAGTTTCCTCCGCATGAACCATAAGGGAATTGATCACAAACACCAGACTCGGCATTGAAGTACCATTTTTGAACGTAATCAAAGCAATGGCCAGAATCAAGTGGCAAGGTGCAGGAGTCTTCTTCATGGACATTTGGCTTGGCTGGTGGAGCTGGTGGTTGAATACGTGGTTGGGCAGTTTCTTGATGCTCGACTAAAAACGAATATTAAAAAATGTAATAAGAATTGGGTTAGTGCAAGTTTGTTAAAATAAAAACCTTGTGCTTTTGGTGGTCGAGTCGTTTCAGGTGAAGATGTGGAAAGTAAATCTAAGTCATCTGTTGTGGAAACAACGTCAATTACTCTGATTTTTGGTGTCGTTTCATTTGTTATAATTTTAGGCGTTGTCTCAATAGCCTTCTGTGAAACTTGTTCAAACTTCTGAGTTGTAGTTTGTTCAATATGTGCGATAATTGTAGAGGACTCAGATGTTGTGGACACTACAAATTCTACTTTTGGTGGTTCTGTTGATAATTCTATTGTTGGTTGTTGAGTTGTTGTAGGTAATTCAATTCTAGGTTCCTCTTTCGTTGTTGTTACTACAATTTCCTTTTCAATCTTAGTCAATACAACTTCCTTTAACTTCTGTATTTCACTAATCTTTCTGATAGGCAATTTGTCAAACAAAGGTCCACGCGTTTCCATATGCTCGTCAAGACCCACTTTAATGTGTTTGCTTTCAAGAGAGATATTGTTTTTCGGAAATTGAATAGCTGCAATACGAGGATCAGGAAACAGTTCTTCCTTTGGCGGTAAAGTGATTTGCTCCGTTGTTGTTTTTAGTTGCTGAGTCGTTGGCATTTTTGTTACGAGTTTAGTTCTCAAAGGAGGCATAGTTGCGGTTTCGTCTAATCTAATTGTTTCAACCACCTTTTCCGTCGGCACTATTTCGGGCAATGTTGTTGTAAGTAAAATTGTATCGGTTACTCGTTCGGTGACTATGATATCAGGCACTCTCTGAGTATTCAATATTTCACGTGCTCCTTCTGTACTTAATACTTCAGGTACTCTTTCAGTATTCAATATTTCACGGACCCTTTCTGTACTTAATACTTCAGGGCTTCTTTGAGTAGTCAATATTTCTTGCAATGTAATCTCAGGCATTCTTTCAGTAGTCAAAACTTCAGCAGTTGCAAATACATTTATGCGATCTGTATTAAGAGTTTGAGGTACTCTGGGGGAAGTTTCAATTTCACGAATTTCTTCTTCTGAGGAAGATTTATCTGTTATAATTGCAACTCTTGGTTCTTGAGTAATCTCAGGTATTTGTCCATGAATAATTGGTGGGTCTGGTTGCCTAATGACCTCTGGCTCAATTATATGCTCGACCACTGGTCTAGTAATTTTTGGTACAACTTCTGTGACTGTTTCAGTTACTCTTTCAACAGTTGGTTCTTGCCTAATTGTCCCAGTTACCATTTCAACAATCGGTTCTTCTGTAACACGAATAATAACTGGAGGTTCTTGCTTAATAATTTCCGGTTCCAGCTCGTGAATAATCATTGGCTCTTTTTCAATGACTTGAGGCACATGTTCGGGAGTAATAACTGATTGATTTTCAGCAATCTCTTGTCTATTAGCTTCTCTACTATCAGTTGGAAGAACAATTGTTGCTACGGCAGGAGAAGTTAATTCATTTGTTGCGGGTTCAGTTATCCCGAAATCTACGCTACTCGCAGTGAAAGTTCTTGGTTCTTCGGGTATTACGGGTATCGGTTCTTCAGGCATCACAGGGCTAGTTTCAATTGCAGATCTACTTTCGTCACGAACATTTTCAATAGGTTGAACAGTGATTTGTTTCTGCAGATTAGTAGTCGGAACTTGTTCTTGAAAACCAAAAGTTTGAGGATTAGGCTCTTGATGAAATTCCTTAATTGGTTTAATTCTATTAAGTTGACGGAAATGAGGAAACGTCAACTCATATTTGCCAGTTTTAGGGTTAAATGTTTTGATCCACATAGTAATTTTATGCTCTGCATCAACATTTTCTTTATTCTTAATATCACCAGTCAAGGTCTTTTTATTAGAAGGAGGTTGTAAAGCTTCATTTGGCGAAGCAGCTGGACTTTCAAAAATCAAAGGCGCCCTCGTACCTAATGCGAAAGATTTAGGAACTTGAATAACTTCTTCATTTTCAGTCTCATTATTCCACACCCTAATCCACATTAGTTGACCTTCATTCACAACCAGTTTACGATCTTTTGGTAACGTTCTTGTGATAGGTTCGACATTCTTTGGCAATATGTTAAATGGAATTTGATTTGGTACTAACATCCGGATCATGACAGGTTTTTCCGTGACAGTAACTTGCGCATTTGGAGTCGTTGGTCTGGGTGTAGATATGCCTCTGCCAAGTTCGAATCTTTGGGTAAGTGGATTCCATGTCTTTACCCACATTAAAACCTCGGAGCCTTTGTTATTTTGGATGAGTTGAGGGCTTGGAGGTAGTGGTTTGGGAGTGGTTTGGGCTTCCGTTTCTTGCAAAATAAAAGGAGTTTCAGTAACAAGTATTGGAACTTCAGTAGTAAATATTGGGGCAATAGTCTGTCTGGTTGTAGTAGTCGATTCAGCTATCGGAGTCTCAAGCTCCTGCCTAGGCTGATCAACAGTCGGCTTTTCAAGCCTATCTACCCACATAACTTGTTGCCCTCTATTGCGAGAAATGACCTCTAAACTTTGATCTAAACTAGGTGCCTTAACAATAGCATTCGGAACAGCTGTAGTCAAATGAGACTCCGGTATCCAAATATTCCTCCATATTAATTGTTTTTTAATTTCATGAGTCTCTTCAGAGTCGCCTGTCTCAACCACATTAACGGGCCTTGTCTTTTCTTCTTTTTGAATTTTGTGAATGATATTAACCACTTGAGGCATTTGTAGAAACGACTCAGTTGGCATTTGATGGATTGGCAAGTCTGGGGTGATTACTTTTTTGGGTGAAACATTTATGATTGGCATCACTTGAGGTGCAGTGTCGTGTATTAAAGGACTATTAATGATTGGTGTTGGAGATTCAATGAATTTTGGATGAATCATGGCTAAATATTTAGTGTGAATAAGTGGGTGAAATGATAAAATTATAAGGTGAGTATGGTGTGTTAAGTGGACTGAGGAACTTACTTGCAAATCTGGCGCAGTGAACTTCGCAGTCGCGTCTAGTGATGTATGAATTATCTAGTTAAGAAAGATATTAGAGGTTTATAAACATTTTGAACTTACGATTTCCTCCACATCCACCGAACTGGAAGGGTTGACAGATTAATCTACTGCTATCGAAATACCAACGTTCGATGAAATTATTGCAAGGGCCGGGGTCCAAGGGAAGAGTACATTTTTCTCCGGTAATATCTTTGAATGATGGTTGGGGAATAATTGGACGGGTTTGATCAACGTTGTTATCAACAAATGGTCTCATGGTTCCTGGTGGGGCGCTGTTTAGACCTGGAGCTCTAACTTCAACAGGTTCAGATGGTCTTTGTGGAATAATCCGGGGTTGGAAACCAACATGGGGAGGAGTTGTTGGAGGTGTTGGTTCAATTCTTTGAGTTGTTGATAATTCGGGTGTTGTTTGAAGTTCCTGGTCGGTTGTTAAATTAGGAGTCTGAACCGGTTCAGGAGAAGTTGGTCTTGGCTGAAGTTGAGGTCTTGGTTGTAAATGTGGGATTGGTCTGGGCTGAGGAATATGCCGATCATGGGGAATAGTTCTAGTAGTTTCTTGAGCAAAATGAGTTGTTGGGGCATTAGTAGCTGAAGGAACTTGATCAGTAGGAGCGGCCGGACAAACACATTCTTTGCATCCCTTTCTATTTGAGAAAATCATACAAGGTTCAAGACACTTATCAAGATTGACAATTGGACAGTTGAGTTGCCTATTTGCGTGTTCCATTGGGAATGGCGGGGAAATAATTTGTGGAACTATTGGTGGGCAACTGCAAAAAGCACATCCCTTTACGTCGTTTACTAATTGACATCTGTTAAAGTCGCAGCTTTGGATTTGGGGGCAATTTGGTTTTTGGCAGACTGAACATGCTTCCATTGAAGCGAAATTGTTACCGTTTCCACCACATCCTCTGAAATGATAGGCAACAATTATTGAGATGAATCATAAAAGAGTCCGTTTATTAAATCCTTTTTTAAACAGTCACTAATTAAATATAGCCAATCAAACGGTATATTTTTCACCTATTAGGTCACGTTATCAATAGAATTAATTGTGATTCTATCAAAGAAATATGAACTTCAGTGTCCGGTTATTTTAGTTTATTAGTGATCTTACCCATAAGTAAATTGACGGCATTGGTTTGTGTTCTTGTCATAAGCAAATCTTGGGAAAACTCCATCACAATCTCCGATTTCAATTGGAGAATCACATGGAGAAGCAACATGAGGAACATGAACTGGCGTTGGTACTTCTGAAAATAACGGTAATTACTAAACTTTAATCTACACTTACGTTGTCTACACTTTTGTTCACATTGCAAAGTAGATCCAAAATTATTGGCATTACCACCACAACCTCCGTAAACAAATGGCCTACATTGCTTAGTAGCTTTGTCAAAGGCAAATCTAGGGAAAGTTCCTGAACATTCACCGACATCAACTTCTTGCATGCAGATATTCCCTCCATTTGGAGCAGCAACTTCTTCCTTTGGTACAGCCAAAGTATGGCATCTACTAAGACATTGTTCGCGGTTACTCCAATTGTTTCCTGAACCACCGCATCCAGTGTAAGTGAATGCTTCGCACATTTTGCTGTTGTTGTTCCAGAACCATCTGACGAATCTTCCTTTGCATGACCCGGAATCTTTTGGATGTAAACATGGGTTGGCATCTAATGGAACGGGTGATTCGGTGGTGGGTGGTAATTCGAACTTTATTGGAACGGGAGCAGTGGTTTGAGTGACTTGTTCAATTGTTGTAGAAACAACAATTTCTTTGTTATTTTCTACTCGTAGTGGCGGGATTGGTGGTTGTTCCTTGGAGGGAATGGCTGAGCAGAAAGATTCGCAGTCTTCTATTTTGTCAAATGCATTTCCGTTCCCTTCACATCCTCCGTAGAAAAAGTAGGCACAAGCTAAAAATATAGTTATTAGTTAATTTACATGAGTATAATCTTACTTTTAGTCTCTTGCTTGTAGTAGAATTTGAGTTCATACTTATCACATGGACCTCTTTCCTTTGGCAAATTACAATCGGCGACGGATTTAGTCTTGGATTGAGTTGGTTGCTCAACTTCTTGGGAAGTTTGGTGACGAGATTGAACACATCTATCGACACATGACAATTCATTCTCATAGACGTTCCCTTGACCGCCGCATCCTGAGTATTTGAAAGACCTACAGACACGATCAATCTCATTGTAATACCATCTAACTAAATTGGCTTTGCATGGGCCAAAGGCTGGAGCTCCTACACATTCATTGGTAGTAGCTGGTCCAGCAAGAGAAATCTTGGCGCATTCTGGTGCAACTCCATCTGGTTGAGATCTTGAATAGGCGACTTCTTTACCCGTAGCGTTGACACAGAAACATTCTTCCTTGGAGGCATCGCATTGGAGAGCCTTGAAATTACCATCTTCATCACATTCTAACTTGAAATTAGTTGTCACCTGTTTTCTTTGTTTTTCACACTCAGTTAAAATTGAAGGAGCCACAGTTCCGTAAGTTTGATCTTCAGATTCAACGTTACTTGTAGTAGTAGTAGTTTTGGCTGCTTCGTGTAATCTTCTCTCATTTTCCTTACTTACTGAGGCATCTTTGTTTTGAGTGGGGCTAAGACAGGCTTGAGAGCAAGCATCCTTGTAGAGATATAATTGAGGCTCAGATTCATCAGTTGCGCAATGTCCTGAAATTGCATTAAATTAACAACGTTTAACAAAATAATTGCATCGTCAATTCTTTTTCAACTTATCCCAATTAAAAAGGAACAATCAGAAAATATAGAATCAAAAGTATGCCAAGGCTGATAATTTATTAACTTATAAACGATTTACGAGTGTCTTCGTTTAATAAGTATTTATTTATCATCATGTACAGATATTGGAGATAAAAAACTTACCGTATGGGTATGAGACACATTCGCCATTTCTGAGATAATACCTTAAAACAAATTGACTCCTCGATTGAACACCGTTTTCATCGGCAGGACAACGACCTGTATATGGGAAACAACATTATAATGAATAAAATATTTATTAAGAAAATTTTGATTGGGAAAATGTTTTTTGACGAGAGTAAATTAGCTTGATCTTTCATAAGATTGCTTTGATAAAATGAAACGGAATTCAGCACATGCCTCAGGTTACGAAGAACCAAAGATAAGAGTATCACTGTTAGGAAGAGGTCACTATCAAGCAAGGAATGAATGCAGAAGGTAAGTATGAGTTATCAATCATCAAATGACCCTAAAGAACATTGCGTTGCTGAATGCTTCAAAGGAGATAAAGCCATGGAGATGCTGTAGTCAAACGAAACATTCAGCCGTGACTTCGCATATGGTATAGAACATGCCATCAGATACAGCAGTAGTCCAAAAATGAAGAACTATGGACTGGGTTGCAATATTCTATCCTTGGGCTCTTAGGCTTTTGGGTGACTATTTTGTGAAAGAAAGTGATATATGTTATGAATGAGAACCTTGACCCAAACGCCAACGAAGACAACATTTTTAAGGAGGTCGTTTTAAATGTGATCAATGTGGTACATCTTTCAATCTCAAAAATACTCAAACTAAGCATTACAAGGCCAGAATGTGTAAGAAGTTAAGAAATAAAATTGGCAAGATATACGATGCAGACAAGAATTGGATATTGACAAGTTGATTGCAAATTTAAAGGGGGACCTGAAGAACACCAAGTCACGTAACTCAAGCAAGGCACAGTCTACTTATGCTTTGTTGGATGTTCCTGGTGATGTAGATGATTATAAGTCATTATCTTTTGACGAATTTAAGGAATGTATCTTGTATGGTGGTGTTTCTGGAGAAATGAAATTTAGATTAAGAATGCATCTTTATGAAACAAAAAGTCAATCTTTTAGATTTATTCCTCTCAATGCTAAAGGGCAAGAATGATTGATATTTTAGAAAATGGTCGAAAACTTGTAGCTGTTTATCTTGATAACTTAAGAAACAATGAAGCACTCGCATTTGAATATGCAGTTTTAATGGATCTTCAAAATGACTTAACTAACGTCGATGCTTCAGGACAGTCTAATGAAGTGATCTCTTTTAAGCATCCTCGAACTATTAAAAGGATATCTGACTATGTTTTAGACAAATTATATACGAATTTATCTACTCATTCTATTTCGCAATAATTGTTTAATACTTTTTGCTTTTTTTCAATACATTTAGTGTTATTTTAAATACAAAAAGTCTATATTTTTTAAGTTTTATTTACCCCCTATAAACCTTACCACGGAAGGGTTGCCGTTTGCATGGATCTACGCTTGCTGGTGAAATTAGAGTGCTAGCCAGCAAACAACTAATAATATATAGCGCCAAGGAGCGCTTCATGTTTTTGAACGTTCCTGAAATAAGGAGATTAGGTAAAATTGGTGATAAAGTAGAAAGTTTGTTGTGTTTAGTAAGTAGGGTATGGTAGGCCGAATGGATAATCAAATAGAGATATCGGAAATGCCACAAATGAAGCGAAAATAATGTGATAATAGAACAATCACAAAAGATGCAATTAATCGAGTGACGTCTGAGCAAAAAGAATAAGATAAAGGGATGGTTTTATTTGTTGTAAAAAGGGACATCATGAAGCCTGTCTTAGTGTGACCTGGATACTTTATTTCCGTATGTGATCGTCTAGAATGGTCGCTTCATTCAAAAATACGGCTAAAAGAAATAGGTTGTGACCAAGTGGGCAATAGTTCAAAACTTTTTTATTGTCCGACGCTCACATTTGTGAAGCAAGTACGTAACAAACTAGTTAAAATTAGAATTTAAGACTGGAATTAAATCTTAATTTGAAATACCCTTTTCATTACTATCTATTAAAGAGGATCTTCAAGGATTGAAATAAATTGTATGAAATCAAAAGTTGCTGAATAGTCTCCTTATTCCTTCTATTTATCCTTATTTATCTCATTTATCCAAATAGGTGTAGTAATTGTAGTTGATTAAGAAGAGGTTCAACAAATAATATAATAAATAATGAAATAAGTAAAGAAATGACTGGTAAAATAATAAAAGAATTTAAGTTTTCCGGTACAAAACAAAATATAATGGTGTGCAATAATTAAATTTAAGTTTTCCAAAGTCCACTTAAACTAATCGCAAATAAGATTGCAGGTAATTTAAAATACACATTACTTATAAAGTACAGAAGGCGAGATAGTTAAATAGTTAAAAATAAATGCAACTGTATTGTTTGAAAGATTTTGTATAAGAATTACTGGGTAGGTGTTTATGCAAGATGGCACTTGGATAACAAACTACTACCACATCAAGTAGATTTAGGTGGAGCTGTCATTTTAATATGTGTGCACGACTGGCAATATTAAGAATCTTCAGATGACCTTGCCATCAATATAAATGGTCATCTGAAAAAGGTGATTCCATAACCTTTTTTTGTCTTGAGCATACATATCACTAGTTACGAACACGACGACCTATACATCAGTGACTTTTTAGATAGACGCTGATTAGTTGGTTAGTAAGTCAGTAGGACCATCTTGTTCCCTGACCTTCGCCTGAAACATATTCTTATGTAGTAATAGATATCAAAGTTTGAGGAAACTACGCGCACGAACACATCTCTTTTTAGGCTTTCTTTTTATCTCGAGACTTCGGTTAACTGAGATTGGATGGGTGATTAATTGGCGTGATGAATGATAGGGCACAATCACAACTACAATCAAACAGAATCAATCTTTTTATGGCTTCAACTTAGTTTACCTTTTTTCAGTTGCTCTTCTAAAACCTTTTTTGGGTCATTTCAAATACCACGACCTTGTACACCTCTTTTATTACAAAAATAAACTCAATAGCTCACAAATATTTACAACCCCATCAATAAGAACAAATATTTTTACAACGTTGATTCATTTAAACAAATTTTTTGCCAATGAATCATCGGACATGCCAAACACGTCAATTATGTCTATCATATCCAAATCTCATGCCAATTAAGTCGACTTAAACTATTTAATGGGTGATTGTCAAATTAGACAATTGGATTTATTTGGTTAAACAGGATATGATAAAATTTAAATAATAAAAATTCCTTATGACACAATATTTAAATTAATATGGTCGTTAAAGTATAACAAACAGATAATAATTTAAATATTCAACCATTTAACAGATATGTCTCAAGTCATTTATTATTTATTGGTACCATTCAGAAGTGATCTGTTGCTAACTATCAAAATCTCTTCATGTTTTTGATACATGACCCGGTTTTCTTTTCAAATATCTTACACTAAATACATAATGTGGTGAATTTTTAGTTATACATTTTTAACAGACATCACCATAAGGGTCATTTATTTAAAAGTGTTGCTAACGAGTGGCAAAGACGTTTTCACAAACAATTTCTTATATTTGTTGTATTTGTTATACTTTTTATTTTGTTAATGTATTGGCGGCTATTTTCGGGAAGACATAAAATGACTTATGTAATTGGGGTCATTTAACTGCCAACCCAACCATCCCTTCATAATTGCTAATCGTGATAGGGTCTTTTTTAAACAAATTAAGTAAATAAATATTTATTCTCATTATGTTAATGAAAGAGATGGCTCATCAAAATGTATTGAATGTATTTAAAGGATAAAGTATATCCTAGTATGTATGTATTTATTTGTCTAAACTTGATTGATCAAAATGATAATTGATTATAATAATAAAAAATATTTATTTTCTTTGGATCTTTTCTTATATTTTTATAATTTGGATGAAGTTACTTTTTGGATGTAATGTTGGGATGGTAATACATGTGTCTCATTCAACTCGGAGCTTTGGGCGAATTTCAACAGATTTTCATAAACATGACCATCACGTCTTCCTAATACTGACATCAATTGGTTGTCTGTGAAGTCGAAGGAATCAACGATTGAAACAGCATTTGGTTTGATTAATTCCAATAGAATTTTGACTCTCTTCTTGACAATGTCTAGTTGTGCTCCATTAACAAAGCCTGATAATATCATTCCACTGGGTGATTCAGTCACTTCATTTGCCAAATATAGTTCAAGTATTTGAGATAACACTTCTTTGGTTTCTCCTTCCTGGTAATCAGCCACTGTTTCAGCAAATGTCTTTGCAACAAATTGTTTGGTGTGTCTTCGGGCACATTTAGTCATATCAATTCCGCACTCATTCATTGCTCTCTTTTTGTTCATGCCTGATTTGAGAAGAGACGCGTATTGTTTGTAGGTTTTAAGAATTTGAACTTTCGCATTTACTTCGAGACAGTCAATGTATTGTTGTGTTGTTGGACAATCAGTTGAAATGGTTGATTTGGTTTGAATGGGTTCAGCTAAATACTTAGTAATTTTGCTCAGTTTGGATCTTTCTCCAGCAAGGGCTAAGGCCGCAGACTTCATAACTCCGCTAGCGCATTGAAGAAGCATTACCGTATTCTCACCTTCATAAGTCAAACCTGGAATTAACATTAAATATAAGTTAATTTGGGAATGATTTCATTACCTGGGACGTGTGTTGTGTAGATGTATGGAAGGCCTGAAATTGAATGGTTAAAAATGATAAGATATTAATGAGCACATCTATAAAATGTCATGCAAATAGTCGATTGGGGTCTAAAATCATGAAAATACTTCACGTAATATGACATGGTCATACTCATTTGTAAAACAATTACCAATCGACTAATTTTATAGGCGTATGAGTGCATTATGAATACATACCACTAGCATCGCTGTAACCATGTCCACCACACGCTAAACGTGCTTGCTCAACTCCAAGGCAGCAACATTCATAAGTGCAAACTGCTTTCACTCCACACAGAATTTCATGCATATCAGTCATCGCATCAGCATTTCCATTCTTCAAGTCCAAAAGTAAGTTTTGATACATCTTAGTACATTGTCTCCCGAGAACGATGTAAGCGAAGGCTCTAGACAATGGGATAAATAAACGATACTTTTGTGTAGTATAATCAAGTACTTGGACTTCTTTCTTAGGATTGTCAATTTCACCTTGTCTTCTGATTCATTGAATGGAATAGTATTATTAAAATGCATTATTTAACTGGATTTGGGTAATTTAATTTTATAAGTTTAAATATTAGTGGCTTATTAGAAAGAGTGTCTTCCGTGACTGTCTAATGATACTAGATTTTTTTGATTTAATAATTTAATTTTTTGATAAGAAGGCAGTGCAACACAAGTTACGAAGAAAAACCTAAGAAAAGGCAAAATTTAGACATGACTTCAAGTCTGAGAAAAAGTGCAACCATCAGTCAGGAAGAAAGAGCCGAAGGTAAGAATCATGCAATCAACCTATTAGTCAAATTTTAGGTGATGCTAATGTTTTGTCCTAACAGTTATCTAGAATGTCTACAAAAGATTTTAAATGCCCCGCAAAAGAATGCTAGTACGGAACCAACGCTTATAGAAATTTGGCAAGACAATGCGAATCTCAAGCCTGTAATAAATTGAAAAATAAATGCAAAGAGAGTTATGGAAGGATCTGAATTTGAGTGATGTCAAACTATGGGAACATGTGATGGATAAACTTAAGAAGACCAGAGCTCGCAAATCGTTAAAGAAGAAACAATCACTTCACATGTCCCTGCTAATATTGAATTGAATCAACTCCCCTCCCTTATTGAATTTAGAAAATTAATGTGTTATGTCGGAAATCTAGTGAATTGAAAAGAAGGTTATCTAATCATTGCAACAGAACTAGACCAAACATGACACGATGCATCCCATTATTGTCAAAAGAAAAAAGATACAGAAGCATTTGGAAAGACAAAAGAAAAGTCATTGCTGTGCATCTTGATGATCTCCACGTAAATCAAGTGTTGCATTTGAAACATCCAGAAATTGTCAAGAGAATCAGTAATATTGCTCTCAAAGATGGTTGTGATAATGTAATTTCTCTCTAGTAATCGCATATCACAAATTTTTAATTCTACCCAAAATAAAATGTTACCTGATTCCTGAATATCTAATGGCAATTGTTAAAGCTCTGCCGAGGATATTTCCGAAAAATGAAATAAGCACAGATCTTACATGCAACATTGTTGTGTAAGATATTTTGTCATGAAGTGGCTTGGTGAAGTTTCCTTCTTTGTCAACTTTGGAAAATCTCATCAACATATGACGGCGAGGAATTCTTATGTTTGAAAGGCGCAAGAACCCATTATCAGTACACGCATATCCTAACTTTGGGCCGATATCGCCAACTTCAACACCCGGCAAAGGCTCGTGAGTTGTGAAGTCACGAATTTGAATGATAAAGTTATTTGTACCGAAACACTTTCCTTTCGTATAAAGTTGTGCAGCAAAAATACAGATGTTTGCATTTTTTCCCAAGTTTCCCTAATTAAAAGAATGGTTATTAAAAAATTGAAAGGTATTTTGATTTAATTAAAAAATGCAACTACTACGATCATTGACATACTATTGCGTAAATGTTTAGTCAATTAGATTAAAAATGCAACTAACCGGCCAAAATTTGGTACTAGTGATAGTAGGCGAATTAATAACAAATTCATCTGTTTTTTCGTCAAAGGTGGCAGTACTTTCAAGTTTACGCAAATTGGTTCCATGCCCCATTTCAGTTTGACAATATGTTCCGACCACTTGATTATTTTTCGCTATAGGTAGCCATTCTGCCAGTTGCTCTTCGTCAGCTTGAGCTTCTAAGCATGGCATGAACATGCTGTTGTGTAGGGCAAAGGGATGACCATCATGATTGTGAATTGAGCTAGAGGAAAAGAATAAATAAACTCGGTTAAAAAGACATACTCATTATAATAATAAACATCCATCTTACTGTGAACGTCAATTATTTGAGGAGCCAATTCAAGGGCATGCATAGCTTTTCTTTGTGAATTTTCCATCTTCTCCTTTCTAGTCATAAAGTAATAAGGCTTAGGGTTGCCTAAAACAGGATGCTTTGCCACAAAATCCTGAATTTGGCGTTTTCTGTTCAATTCGATTTTGTCATTGTTCAAGAAGGCAGCCATTTCCTCAGTGTCAAAGGTACACAACTTACGAAGTTCAGTCAAATCAGCATTGTCGCCCTCACGAATATAATGATTTGTCATGTTAATGTAAAATTAAGGTAAAATCTAGTAAGAAAATGCGTATCAAGCACTTTTTAAAGCCTTTAAATGACTGATAAAATAGTTTGTAGCGATTGACTACACTCTTATAATCATCACAGACAACTACTAATTTGGTTGTCGTAGTTTATAGTGGTAAAAATTATAAATGATATAATACTTTATATTGTTATTGCAAAGTATCACGCATTCTCTGTAATTAATTGTGTAATTATTATGTATGCTATCAAATAATTAACTAAGATATATCCTGTCTTGATTTGTATAAAAATATTATCAGTCTCGAGAAGGAAAGTTTATTTAAATGTATAAAATAGATACAAAAATAATTCAAAGATAATAATTATTGTTGATTCAATAAACGGTCTTGCTCATTTATTCCGATAGTGCTTCTTTCAGCTGCACTTTCTTTAAACCTGTCTTCCATCATTGACAATTCAGCAACCAAGTCTGAGATAGCATCGGTCAAAACTTTGGTTGGGTCACTTTCTGGAGTTGTTTGGATTCTCAAATTGAATTTGTGCTCTAAGGGATGAGGATTTCTATAGCCGGCAAACAGTACGTGTGGGTCTTTGAGTAACTGACTGCAAATTAATGTTTAGGTATTATATTCCAAATGACTTACTGTTTTAACAAGTTCCCCAAAGTATGGTCTTCTTTGTTGATACAAAAGACAGCAGCATTTGGGACCTTAGTATCCTTTTCAAATGTGATCTTTTTTTCACCATCAAAAAGCAAAAATGACTCAAAGGGAGCTGGGGCATTCATATTTTAGTTTATTGAAATGTATAATAGACGTCGAGGAAGCTTTCAAAAGGTTGGTAAAACGTAATCAAACAAAATTTCTCAAAAAGAAATTGGCTTAAATGGCCAAAAACTTATGATGTTCATATAAGTATTTTAAATAACTCTTTTTATATTTTGTAATGGATAGTCGTTATCTGGTGGTACAGTATAATACTTTCGATGCTGTGTAGTTTGAATATTATCATTTTCCCAGAACAAAATATCTACACACGCTTTGTTAGCATTGAAGCTTTTAATGTCATTAATGCCTTCTTATTGAAAACAAATTCAGATCTAACAGTTATTATTTCTTTCAAACAATAAATAATACATCAAGAATGAGAAGGTCACAGATCTACTGAAAACAGAAAATATCTAAAACTCTATATGCTTCCGAAACTGAATTTTGTTGGGTCATGTTTGATGCAACAAGACACGAGACCACTGCCAATCATCCCAAAATAGATTCCAAAAGTAAAAATAAAAAGAAGTTACCGTTCCAAATTTGTATCTGTTAAAATGTGGGAGAAACTATCTTATGTAATCACATTTGTTTTGCCATTCAACAGGAAGCCGAAATAATCGCTCAACAGTTATTTGAAAAGAACAACAAATTTCAGATAAACCACTTCCATAATAGTTTTTATTCCATCCTTACGTAATAGTTCAATTAGAATTTCATAAAGCTCAAAATAACTTAATAGATTTGTAATTATATTGTTTTGTATTATCTTTCGGCCTGCTTTTGATTAACAGCTATTAAAAATAACAAAATATTCATGAGCAGCAAAACCTGCGAGGCAAGGTTCAATTAATTTAAATTTATTCCAAATGCTTTTATGGAATTCTTCAATTTTAAAATATATTTAAAGATTATTAGATGCATGCTTGAAGTTTGGTGTTACATAAATCAACTTATTTTCAAGGGATGTATCTATAGAATCAGCGTATAATTTTCTATTTATTCTAACGAAGGAAACTACGATCTCGTATATGGAAAACTTATGTACATTGGTAAGAATGAATTTAATTCAATTGCTGTGAATTCCCAGAAATAAATATTCTAACATGTCGCAATTACATGAGACTGAGTATCCTTCACTAGCGGAAGATAATTTCATCACAAATGCTAATGAATCGTAACCCATTTATGTTGATATTAGAACTGATTATTATTATTTGTTGTTGTTATTGAACTAATTATTAGGTGTTGTTTGTTTTTTAAAATACTATAAACAATTTTATAATCAATCTCGCATTTCATACACACGTAGATTATTTTAAATACCGGATCAACACCTCGTTCATTCACTCTCCATCTATCTAATGTAAACTAATCCTAACCATGAGACAAAAAAAGCAATTAATTTTTTATTTACATAATTATTATAAATATACATTCAATAACTAAACAAAACAAATGAGCATTTATGGATGTATGTCTAACAAATACCCGAATACAAAATGAGACCTCTATCATATCCACAAATAATGGACATGATTTAAACGTCTAAAAAATAACTTAAAATCCTTTTAGACTTTGATGTCTAGAATGTATGTAGTTGTTTCCATAAAGATGACCATCTAAGTGTTTTGACTATTCCTTTGAAGGCGATAACAAATATTTTGAACAAAAGGTTGATGATTCTCTTTTAATAAAAAGTGTGCGGTTCTTTAATTACACTAATTGAGAATCATTAAATTCTATGGTAATTGATTTGGTATTTACATTTTGGTTGTTTTTTAGTTTGTGTTTAAAAGTTGGTTGTTTATTTGTTGAAGCACATCTCGGGAAATATGTTCTCGCAGGAAATTATTTTCAATTTCCAATTTCTTTGCAATACTTTCAAGCTCTTGGATGCGTGAACGGAGCGAGTCTACTTCTTCACGTACTGCAAACATCAAATGAGTCTTCACGAGATCCTAAGCAAATATTAATGAATGTCATCATTGCATCAGACTTACCATAGCACGTTCTATCTTGTGATCTATTGCAACGAGAGTTGTATTGCTCCCGGAAGGGTTTGAGGAACTAAAAAGAAGGGGATGGTAAGGATTGGTGGTTCGGATGGAATTTTGGCTGTTTGAATAAAAAGTTGGATTGTACACTGCACTTTTATTTATGGGGCAAATAAGAGAATTCGCAGTGGTAAGAAGGGCTTCTGCCGTGTTGGTCCTAGTCAACTTGGCGTAGGAAGAGTTAGGCGAGTATTGAGAACCATTACAACGGTATTGTGGCGTCGGAGAACGCTGGCCTTCCGGTACCAATGAATGTCTTCTTTGGTGAAGGATAGACTCATGGTAGTTTGACTTTGGAGCCTGAAGAGTAGATAGATATTGGCTTGTCATTTTATGATAATAGAAAGGAAGTTTCTATTTTAAAATAATAAAATCGACACCAACACAATATTTGAACAGCTCTCAAGAAAAAAAGAAGCAAACAGCTGTTTCGTCAAAAACGAATGAATGATGATAAACTTTTCGGTATAATGAAAAATGTTATCGAAACTGCTTCCTAAATCTCACGACAAATATAGTAAAAACAGAAGAATAATATATAAAATAATCTATTTAATTTTGATAGTAGTCAAATATACAAACACAAAATAACAACTAAAAATAAATGGAGATGGTACACAGTTTGCTCATGTAGTATTGAAAGCAGAAGTGATCAAAGGGCGGAGAATTTCTCTTGTCAAAGGGTATTATGTGAAAGGAAAAGTTATTTTTTGAACTTCACCCAATGCCCGTAATTAACTTTTTTATTATTCTGAATGTATACAATATTATTTTGTCATCAATTAGATCTTGTGATAATATAAAAGCTTTAAATAGCTTTTTAAATGAGAGTGCGTTTAATTAACTTACCTATCATCACAAATTAATGCTTCTTTTGATAACCAGGTAAAATTTCGGACAGCGAAATCAGATGTTATCATTTTAATCAACAAAGATAATTCTAATCTTATTTTAAATCACTTTTACCCTTTTTTCAAATCAATCCAACAAACAAAATATATGTAGAATTTGTTTTTGAAAATGTTTTTTGATATCTGAAAAGCAACTTTCGTTGTTTCAATGAAATACCTTGTCAAAAAAATAAAAGTAGTCAAACAACGTAACAAAGTGATGTGTAGCAATTCATTATATGCAAACATTTTTATTCAAAAGAAACAACAAAGCGGAAATACACGTCTTAATAGTGATTTATTTTATTCAGTTAATCGGCAACCAAAAAACAATTGCCTTGGTGAGATGAGTGTCTTTTTGTGTGTAATTAAAGTGGCAACTTAGATCGTTTCTACAGACGTTAAACAATAGAAAAAGATATTTGAAATGGCATATGTAATATGTTTGAAGGAAATTTGCTTCTATCGCATATGTTTGCAATGAGGAAATAGTGGAAAAGAGTTCTAAAATGCTTAAATCCTTATGTAGTGTGATATTGGGTTTCACTTAATGTTTTTGTAGTTCGCCAACATTTATACAAACTTCAGGCATAAAAAAATATTTATCTAAAACATAGTCCAATATATTGCGGTTAAAAAACCTTAGCCTCAGGGGAAAGTTGTATGTAATGTATACGTTAGTACTTCAATATATTATTTGCGGCATCGCCAAGAACATGGATTAAAAGCAGTATAAGACAAATGAACAAGCCAAAAGTGGGGTCTTCGCTAAGATAGTAGATTAAAATTACGGTTAAGTGTGTTGATATTTGGAATTTTCATTTGACTGCTTCAAATAATAATAACATTTTCATTCTTAATATCTCAATTTATATACTCTTTCTCACAAATAATGTAAACATGATAAGCATAAGTACAAATGTGGTAAAAAACAAATCATCGAAAGATTGAAAAAACTAAATTCAAAGTGATAATATTTGTATACGGATTGGCAAAAAAATACATTATTTTATTGAAAATGACATCAACTTAGCTGGAAAAACAACTACAGCAAATGGATGTTATTTATTTGTTTGTAATTAAAAAAAGTGTTAGAAGGACAGTCTAGCATTGTAGCATATTTTACTTTAATGGGTAACAAAGCTATTTTCTACATTCATTTGTCTATTTTTTTGCAATAAAAGACAATCAAATTAAAAAGTAAATTAACAAATAAATTAGAAGTAATGTGACTATTGTTTAACTAAATTATAGCTAGTAGTGATGTTGAATTAAATCATCAAAAAGTAGCAACTTTAAATATAATACTTTTTTAATAATCATCACGTGTGTATCAACATTGATCAGTAGATCATATTTGCTCCCATATTGAAACAATTTTTAACGATGACTTTGAGCATTGTTTATATGTGTGAATGATTATTCTGCTTAATGTGTGAATGATTATTATTGTTTAATGTGTGCATGTGTACAGTCCATTATTATATTTTTATTTGTCGAGTTTAAAACTTACAGATTATAGTCACCTTCGTTTCTATTTTTGTCCATTTGTTTTAAAGTGGAAGAAGAAGCAAAAGGTTCAGATGAAGCTAGTTGTTTAAAGCAACCTTCGGGGGTATTTGTGGGCACGTGAGCATGGTTTGGCACGAGTTGTTTGAACGTTTTGTCGTACAAGGGAGTAACATTGAGCATCTTTTCAAACTCTACATGATTAATTAAATCAGTTGTTTGCACTATACCATGACTACCAGATAATGGACTAGGTAATCGGTCAGGCCGTGATGTGATCTCACTATATCCCGAATCAGCTAAGCTTGCATTGGTTGCTATAGAGGTGGTGGTGTTGTTTCGAGTTGATGATGCATAAACAGTTTTAGGATGCACTTTTGTGGTTGAATCTGGGGAATACGCAAAGCCGTCTGATAAGGGTGTACTTCTGCCTTCGTGATCTGAATCATCTGACATTTCCATTGAGTAAGCGGTCGTTGTTTTGCCATATGGCGAAGTTGAAAATTGAGACACACTGGGAGAAATACAGGAAGAAGAACGATGAGAACGCGCACAAGGAATTGACATGTAATTATTATTGTGAGTCGGACTGCCAAGCAAATTATCTACTTTAAGATGGGAATCCGAATAGTAAGGACATTTTAACCCATCATCTGAATTTGCATATTCTCTATTACTGGAAATGGTTCTCGTTCTACTTCTTATCGCAATATCAGACTTACTGCAATCTATTTCCCCCTTTATATCAGCCCCATTATAGTAATCATGACAATTCCATCTCCCCTTCTTGTTGAATTTAGGGTCTTGCTGGAAATTATACTAAAAAACAAGTATATTACTTGTATTAACAGATGACATCACCCAACAAAAAGAAGGTTAAATTTGACAAGTTTAGGGTTAATAAATTAGTTTTTTGGTGGAATCATTATTGTTTTAAAATTAAAAATAAGATTTACCTTAAATCGTGATGAACTGCTCATGTTCATAACACCCGTTGGAGTTGGTAAGGAAATGGTTGAATGTGCTGTATTAGGTGTTGAGGCTGCGCTGTCTATAAATTATATACTTGTTTATATGTATTGTAAAAGATTATTAAAAAGATAAAAAAGTAAGTAAATAAAACTTTTTTTAATTGTTTTTAAGATAACGAATGGTAACATTATGAAGATTATAGATATGGGTGTCTTTTTTTAGTCGTCAAGAATAAAAAATTGTCGAGGCAATATTATAAATAATAAATATTTTTATATACCTTTCATTGATAGCGACTTAAATCAAGAAGTCATTTTGTGCTCCTCCTTGATAGTGCAAAATCAAGAGTAGCTTGTCAACGTACAGATCAAAGAAAAATTACCTGATTAATTTATAGGTTTGTGTATGTAAATACATATTAATAATATATTTAGAGAACAAAAGATGATAAGAAAATTAAAATTATTCGCTAACAAAAAGTGATCTCTTAATACATCTGTTTTACTGTTTAATATTTTTTAATGTGTTTTAATATGCGTGCATATATTATTTTACATATATACATACATATACTTAGTTACTATGAATACTTACAATGATACTAGTAACATACTTTGCTTTTGGGTTTCAATATTTAGCTTCGCTAAAAATAGATAAAATGGGGGCAGTCTGGTGTTCTGCCATTCCCATCACTATTAATCATCAACATTTTTTACTTTTATCAATATTTTTACTTTTATCAACATTTTTACTTTCATCAGGTAATTGGATTAAGCCGGTTTGTTTAATGACTTACCAATTGGATTGCCCTTTGGGATATTATTAAGAGTGACACAACGGCTTTTCCTACGAGCTAATAAAGAATTACCCGAATAAGAAATACTGAAATTGCCATTGTTTGTTAATTCCTCCTCTTCACTACTACTGCTATCTTCATTCTTCCATTGGGCATCTATAATTGTAAATTTTCCTTCCGATATCGTTTTAGAGGTGCTTCTTGAATTGTGGTATAGATGTCTCATGGACGTAACATCTAAATATGTACATCCATCTAAGGATAATCCACTTTTTGTTGATGAAATAAAAGAAGGCTTGTTTAACATTTATATGATTTATTCGACCACAAAAAATATACAACACTTTGGGCTGCTTCGAAAATACCTTCAATAAAATATAAATCTTTAAAGTCACGAATTTATCTTCATTTTTTATTAAAAAAAGCACGAATGGAATTGAATGAGTTGTAAATACTGATAAATTTAACAATTTAAATCAATTCAAACCAATTTAACCAATATACAATTATGCTAAAATAGAAGTTGTCATACATTTATAAAATCAACCAACCATACATAAACATTCAAACCTCCTTTAAACTATCAAATTAACATCATACAAATATTTATTATCAAATATATTAATAAACTTGAAAAAATAGAGCTTTAGACCTTCAAAATTAAGATTACTCCTAAACTTATTAGGCAGGTGTTAGTTAACACAAATAAATGACGAAGAAAGAAAATGATGCAAACTGCGCAGTCGGTGATCTATTTAATCTTCTCTGAATAATGGTGGTGATGATGTTGCCTAGTAACTTTGCTAGTCCTCCGACTTACGGGAGCCTCATACCATTAAACACAAGAATATCATTGAATACCTTTAAACACAAGAAAGTGGGTGATAACCAAAAAATCAGTTGAGAGGAAAAAATTGAGTTTACATAAGATCAAAAAATGAGACCAGGATTGCATATGATAAGGAATATGAAGGAGTTTATATTAATTTAAATTGTCTTTTACAAACATCAAAGTCAAAGGTGAAGGATAAGTTAAACAAATATATGTTTATATAGAATACAAGAGCGTTACAGATCACGCGTAACTCCTCAATCACAGATTAAATTAAAAATTTTTATTTACGAAAAACCATCTGCACATACAGACCTAAAAAAGGAAATGAATTGGCGTTGTCGTCTTCCTTTGATAACAAACTTATAACTAAGTAAAAAGTATTATCCATCATTTTTAGGATTGACCGGGTAGTTAAAAGCAAACAAGTAAACTTTTAATGGATATTAAACGCTACAGCAACACCACCAATATACTGATAAAATAGTGATTCTGATCAGCGATCACTTGGAGCCTGCTTTTTTGTGGAGCCTTCTAGTCCTTTTATCAGGTCTCGTGGCCTAGCCTTTCTTCCTACTTTTTTCGAGAGATCTGGAAAATTGAGATAGGTGTCAACATTCTTTTGACTATCTATAGAAGGAGAATGTTTGGAGCACATTTCCGTTCCTACCAAATCATATTGCTCAGTAGTATTCAATGGTCTCAAAAAGACACAATGTGTGAAAGAATTTAAAATGTTCTCATGCAACTGATTGACAGAATTAGCATGTCCAATAATTAAAACACCTGGGATTTGTTTCAACGCCATCAGCAATTGGTAAATAGAGTGCTATCGTAAAAAAGACAAAGATAAACATTAAAGTTGACATAGTAAAGGACAAAGATACCTTTATAGGATTCCCCTTTTTTTGTTTTTTAAAAATGTCTAACTTTTCAAATACCACAACCACATAGGAATCACACCTGCAAAGCCTTGTGATCAAAGTCATTAATTTGGTTCGCTTTATCAGCTTGCTCTGAAATAGTAATCTGTTGACGGTGATCATTGCTCCACCAACTTTTTCAATCAAACTTTTCGTCCAAGTTCTTCTTCCCGAACCATTCTCCCCTACCAGTAAAATGACATTTTTATCTATCTTTTTATCTATCTGCCAGGAAGTAATTGCATGTGGAAAAATTACTGAACTATACAAAAAGTCACGCAAATCAAATTTGATTAGACGCTCTTTGTGGTTGCTAGTTGTAGGTAGTGACAACTGCTTACCACTCTTTTGTGTAACGGTTTTCTTTTTATCAGCAACTTTGATGGTTACCTCATAACTTGTCAGAAAGTCGAATCTAATGATGTCCTGACCCGGCTTCAGAACGACGCCACTGATCATTAAGAGCTCCTTCATCAATTGAATTGCCTCGGTATGACTTGCTAACAATGATGTCACCATTGATAATCTATTTTTTGTGTCAACAATATTATTTCCATATTGGATTTGACGCATTAGTGATAGGCTGTCAAACGTGTTATTCAAAATAAGGAGATCAACATAAATTTCATTGATACCGTTGTTTTTATCAAAGGCCAGTTGTTGATGCTCTTTTGAGTGGATGTATGATGAAATATTTAAACCACATAATTTGTTTTCCTCACATCTTATCTCATCTACTACCTTTCGAGCATTCCTTTCTCTAACCTGAATTGTACTATAAATTAAGACGAAGTTAAAATTAAGGGACTGTATATCAACAGATCTTTGATACTTTTAACAATTTAAATTTTAGCTTCTTACGTGTCATGTATTTAAGGGAAACGTGTTTAAGTGACTATCATGTCAATCGTGCCAACGATCAAATGGGTCTAGCTGTTCATCCTGTTCTTAATCTACTTGACAAAGATTCTTTTTTAATTCTTGGGAAGTACATGACAAAAGAAATGGAAGAAGGGATAGTTCAGATGAAATAGCTGAGATAAACGCTGCTACTATTTATAACGGAAACGCTGGGAAAACAGGCTCTTCGCAATGTACAGAGTCAGGATCTCGCTTTATCCACGCTACATCAACACTCATGAAAGAGAAAGAAAACGCCTGCCACTGACTTTAACCTAACCACAACTCCCGCTGCTATCAAGGAAGAATTAGATGGAATGAAATGTGCTAAGAGCGATGAGGAGTGTTGAGTTTATTTATTAATTATTCCCATAAATCTTGGACCAGAGTGGAAACTTTCTGATGCAGTAGGTGCTATTTTCTACGCGGATGAATCGAATTATGTCCATCGAAGAATGATCCTACACAAAAGCTGTTATAAGTTTAATGTTGATTGGCAATACACTCCACCAACGAGGAAAAGTGTTCCACGAGATTGTTGAGGCTGGCAAGAAACTCATTATTGTCAAGAAAAGCTACCCTTCAAAGACGATTGTCGAGAACGTCGAATACACCCTGTTAAACCATCTTCGCTGGCAACTCACGAACTCAGGAAAAGCCTCATTTCCTTATGTGATTTACATGTATCCAGCGATCAACAGCGGCGTCGCCAAATTAATTTAAATGATTTTTCTATTTGCGAACCTTTAGCCCCCCATTTTTGTTACCGTAATTAACCTTAGATTGTACTTTTGTAACGGCTTTTTCTATGTCTAGTACTTCTTTTACTGCTTCAGAATCACCACAAAGAAGCCTTTCAAAGTCAAGTCGTTCTCGCTTAGCCATTAAGTTGGAATATATCTTTTTTGCATATTTGATGGCTGAAATCGAGCCAGTCAGATTTTGTTCATTTACTTCCTCCTCGAGTCCTAAGTCTAGGTCTTCAATTTCTCCTTTAATCTCGTTGATGTCTCCTGCGTCATTGTTATTGCGCAATTCCCGCTGGATCGCCTTTTCATTTTCTACATCATCGCTGGCTTTCAGATAAAGTTCATGGAGAATTCGTCTTTCAAGACTAACAATACGTGACGAAACTGGCCCAATTACCACTTTCTCCTAAAACAAACTCATCAAGCAAAAAATACCAAACAAACCTTCGCTATGCCCGACTCTGCACAAATCACCTCTAGTTTCTTTCCAGTTCCCAGCAAAAAAAATTGTTCAAAAAAGTTAACAAACTGATAAATAACACTAACATAAACACTTATTAACGTAGATGAAGGTGAAATAGCAAGAGTATTGTCTAACAATTTGATCAATTCGACAAATATGAAATATTTGTTAAAAGCTTTTTGGTTTTTGGTTTTAGATCCAAGAATGTGGACAGGAGAATAGGTTTTTGTGGAAAGGGGTTCAAATTGCGTATTTTCTAGCTTTGCTAGTTTTTCTAACAAGATTAGGCATTTTTCTTTTAATAGGAGTAAAGTCATTTTTATTATTTGGAAGCAAGTAAAATATTTTACTTATATTTTGTTGATTTGTTCTTTAATGTTCTCTTTATGGTCTAAAACTTATTTTGGACTCAATTGAGCGAAACCTTATTTGCATCATTCACATCATCTCTCTTAGTGTCCTGTAACGATTTATTCACCCAAATGTTTGGGCACAAGTTCACAACAAACATTCAAAATCTATTTACTTAAAACTTGTCATGGAATTATCCGCCGAAGTAATAAAGGAAGTAGGAGAATTTGCAATCAAAGAACATTTGCCGTACCTCAAGTATTTTGCACCATCAATTATTCCTCATGCGCAATGTCATAAAGCAGAGCAATACTACAATCTTCAAACATTAGAAGGTACTAGTTTAAAATAGCTTTTATGTAAAACGTTTCTATATTTAGATTATAAATGCACATTAAGACTCGATTTATCAGGTTGGACGGTTGTGTCAGAAGAGTTTAATAATGTTTCATGTGCTGTTGTTCCAAATTGCAATGTTGATCACTCACAAACGTATGAGGATATTTTGTCTTTCCTACAGAACACTTCGCCCAAATTCGTGAATCAAAGAATGGAAGAATTATTTGCGAAGTTAAGTAATATCAGCTCGGAGAAGAATGATGTCATTTGATTATGCTAAGTACCTTTACATCATATTCATATTATTTATATCTACTTATAACTATATGTTGTTGATATCAAAATAAAGTCATTATGAAATGATTGTTTATGTCAAAATAAAGTAGTTATGAAATAGATGTTGTTGCGATTGTTGTGAACTTTTTAATGTATTAATATTTGTATGTGATTATAATTAATTGTTTAAAGGAAGTTATTTTAATGTCTCTTTTATTTATAAATGTAGTATATAATAAACAGTTTAAAGTTATTTTAGAAAATTACAAAAAGGGGTGATAATAGTTTATATTTTACGTAGATGAATAATAAATAAAGACAATTTAATTATCATTTTTTGAATGCACCGGAACTATCTGCACATCTTTAGATAGTTTTACCCAGGTCTTAGGCAACCAACTCAATAAGTGGAGTCATTTCAGCGTCTGTAACTCTGTGGAAATGACCAGTCTTGTCGCCTTTTTCGTCTTTGGTTGGGGTGATTTCAACCATCTCGACAGTATCACAACTGATTTTTTCTTCCATAACCAATTTGAGAATGTTCAAGGCCATTTTCTTGGCTTCGAGGAGAGTCATGGCATCGTGGTATTGCTCTTTGATGTTGTGAGTAGCTCCTTCGCAGGCTGAGCCGACGGATTTGGCATCGCATTGTGTAAAGGTGCCTGATGGATCGACATGGAAAAGCTTTGGGCCTTCCTCATCGACTCCTCCAAACAACATTGAAACTCCGAATGGACGAGACATCGAAGCCTTCACGTCATCATCTCCGAATTGAAGGGCGACGTTAGCAACTGATCTGGTTACATCATCAATCCCACACTTTTTATTGTATGTAAACCAATGATTTTGCGCTTCGATTTGGGCACGCTCAACTAGTGTACGGGAGTCTGCAATAATACCGGCAAAGGCAACTCCGATGTGTGTATCGACTTGGGAAATTTTTTCATGAGTTTTTCCAATTACCAATGGCGAGACGGTACGTTTTTCAGCTGCCAGTACTACTCCTTCACTTGTGCAGATTCCGATTGCAGTTGATCCTAGCTAAAATTGGATCTAATTAGAGCTTATTATTTATATCATTACCTTTACTGCCTCGATAGCATATTCTACTTGGAAAAGACGCCCTTCTGGAGAGAATGTGGATACTCCACGATCGTACTCTGATCTTGTTAAAAACATTGTGTATTAGCCGCTGAAATTAACTGTGTTAATAAAAGTAAAGAAGATATTAAAGAAAGTAATACGTAGATGGTCTAATTTAAGCCATTGAATATGCGTCAAACAAGTAGCGTTAAAAGTGATGATGTTTTACTCGATACTAAAACAAGCGACTGGAATAAGCTAATTTGACTAATTAGATCGTCAATCTTGTCAACAATATTGCACCAACCAATCATATCCACAAAAACGTTAACAACGATAGGAAAGTGTATTTACAAATGCGATGACTTCCATAGAAAAACAGCAGATTTTCTGGGCAGGAGTAATCGTTGGTATGCAATGTACTAAATGCTTTGCAAGTCAAAATCTGATAAAAAAGGGTAAACACAAAAAAGAGTCAAAAAATTTACAGCCATTAAATAACAATCTTATTAAAAAACATATTATCATATTTAAAACTAATTCTTTCCACCAGTTGCAAACTTCTTGCATTCAAAACAATAAACCCATTGTGCCTTTGAGTGATGGACTTTGGCAAACAGAAAATCATTTTGCTTTGGCAGAACAGTCCAGTCTCCGTCTTTGTATTTGATAGACCCTTTACGCAAATCCAATTGATAGTCATCCCCAGTGAAGGTTGCTTCTTCGATATTTGTTCGAGTTGGGTGGTTATTAGCAATATTGGAAATTCCTACTTCAATACTCCAATCACTTAGAAAGTCGTGTAGAGGATCAGCTGGATGATATTGACAGAAGATATCATAATACAAGGGCAGAATGACTAATCTTGGAACTTTGACTATTTCATTTGACGTACATTCGAGGCACCTCTTAAAGAAAACTTTGACGTCCAGTTTGATTTTGAGGGCATGGAAAATAGACAAGACTCTTTCTTCAATAGGTTCCGTATACTTCATTTCAATGGTCCGCAAAGTTCTATTGAGATTCCTCCACTTGACAAGTGACTTTCCTTGAGACAAAACAATGGTCTTATAATGTTGTTCAAGTCTCGTTGGGGAACCAATTTCTCTATCCAAATTAAAACCAAGATTAAGCAAAACAGGCCTTAAGTTTAAGACCATACTGTCAGGAAACAATACAAAATTTGCAGCATCATTTTCATAGTTCTTTAATTGCTCGTCATTTTGAAGGAAAGCAACAATTTCGTCGAAACTCTTGGGAGGGTTCTTTTTCTTTTCCTTAAACGTGTCTTCTTTTTTGTCACCAATGATTTCATTTTCTTTATCAGCCAGCTGACTTTCATTCGTTCTTTCCATCTGTTGAAAGAGTTTGTCGTCATTGAGGATTGACTTCATCTTGTTGTAAATGTGGATGAGGATATACGCATCATTAGCAGCATACCTCATCATATCCTTCCTAAGAGGACGCAACCGCCAAGCACTACATTGGTCATCCTTATTCAACTCGATTCCAAACAAGTTAAAGCAAACTGTCGCTAAACTACTTTCTCTTTTAGAACAGCCAGTCCACTTTTCTCCTTCTTCCGCCTGTATCTTGATATTATTCTCAATAAAGAAGTTAACAAAGGTTGGTTGTTTCTCAAGCATTCTGTACAAAAACTGAAGATCAATGGTTGGACGAAGGGCTTCTTCTACCTTGTTGAAGTCATACTTTTTGAATGCTTCTTTCAGGGCACAAACATCATTTCTATATCCAAAGAGCAAAACAGGGCTGCTCAAGTTGAAAAGCAGCAGATCCAATAACTGTTCCCAGATGAGCAAACTTGTATCAACATAAACGGCATCAAAGAGAATTACAAAATGTTCTGTTGCAACTTGAATCAAAGCTAATTTACCACTCAAAGAATCTGTGGAAAATTCGGTATCCACACCAATTGTTTGGGCAGACTTAAGCATACTTAAGGCCAGTCTAAAATGATTCTCAGACTCAACGTGATAAATTTCAATTTCTTTATAAAATTTAAGTACTGGCTTGAACTCGATGGGGGATACATATTTCTTGGTGACACGATTATATAAATCAGTCAATCCTTCATTTTGACTAATGTAAGCATCAAAACTATATTCCTCATAGCATTCTCTTTCCTTGAGCTGTTCTAAAATGGGTTCACTCAGTGCACTAGCTAATTTTGGGACAAATCGAAGCATGTTGCAGCAAATCTCAAAGTTTTCATAAGTATATCTTTTGTTGGTTTGAATAGTCGACATAACAAATGTTTCAAAGACAAATGGATAAGACTGACACTCGCAAATTAAGCTTTCATAAAACTGAAGAGGTGAGATCTTCGATTGAAGTACGAACATAACATATTGATGTCTTAGTCTTAAGACTATTTCGTGCGTTGTGACCCTTTTGCAAAATTCAGTGCTGATATTAAATTTGCGTACCCATAAAGTTAACAACTTAATGATAGACTTCATCTTGACTGTCTTGTGAAGGCCTTGCAAAATTTCATATCCACCATAGTATCTTTCGACAGCTTTGAAATTGATGGCAAACCGGTCTTCGTAAAAGTTGAAGCAAACATTCATCGGCAGTAATTTATCAAAATAGTGTGCTAAGGATTCTCGACCACTTGCATCTAAATTTGCAATAAAGTCAAATTTCGATCCTTTTTCACTGATTTTGCAATCTTTCTCTTTAAACAGCATGAGTGCGTAGACATTAATGGGAACCACATCATAAATTTGAAAGTAATCGGACCAAAAGGAAAATTCATACTCATTAGGATCACTAGACATTATTTTCAATGTTTGTCTTACACAACCCTCAGCCAGAGGATCCTTCAAATTCATTATTTCCACCACAGCATTCAAATATTTCTTGGGCTTGTTTTTGAGTAAATCAAGGGTTGTCATCTTCATGTCCAAAGTGAGTAGAACATCAAATCTTTTTCTGTACTCCGTTTTCTGGAGACAAGTTTGGTAGGCATCGATGATACTGTCCAAGAAGATATGCTGAATTTCATTCTTGCAGCACTGCGAAAAAAGAACGAGAAACAGCTCCGCTTGATTAATGCTGGCTTTTAGTTCATACTTGGCTAGCATTTGGAAGACGAACTTTAAACGATTTTGTTCTTTTATCGAAAGATGGCATTTGAACTCCCCTATCAAAGCTTTGATGACTGGATTGCCACCGTACGTTGTCATCATATTAATGAGAGACATTGCATAACAGTCCTTATTTTACCCAGAAACGTTCTTATAAACTAAAAACTGGCTAAATCATATTTGGGAAAATAAACATACAATAAAAGTTTTCCACAAATTATTGCCCGGTGTAATAAATAATTGGGTATTTCTTGATCAATTATTAAATAACGTAAATCGATTTGGAAGCAAAACTAATATTCAAAATAAGTGTACACACTTTGATTTTACACCATGAACATCTTTCTAAATGAGATGCAGACTTTTTAAATTGAAAGCACGTCACTGCCAAATGATATACTTGTTGAAATTTAAGTAATATGCTAAGGAAATAGTATAGATAAATCCACCTTATTAAAATACGTGTTTTATATAAACATTATTTTGAAGATTCTTCGTGGAAAAATTGGAGAAATATCGAGATTACCTGATTAAGTTATTTAATAATAGCTTATTGAAGGTGATGAATTCGTTCATATCAATTAACCATACCCTTTTCAGCTCCGCTTACTAGGTATGGACTGAAAGTAAGTAATATATTAGCAGTTTGTTTGTTCAATAACAAATTGATTTCATGAATGAGCATTTTAAAATTCTTCAAAGTTTCGTCGCTTCTTCTGATGCAACCGTATCGGCATGATTTGCAAATATTGTGGAAAACATTTTTAAAATAGATGCCAAATTTTAAGACATGAAGGCCACACAAAATCAAATATTACTCTTATATCTGTTAAATCAAACTATGCATTTAATCCTTTGAATCAGGACCAAAGTTAGGTACTCATATCACTAGACTACAGAAAGATTAACTTACAGAAGCTCCTATAAATAGCGTCCTGTCACAATGGGATATGATGAATGTTGGCATGGGTAAACGCAAATGAAATCAATGATTGGTAGGTTTGATTGAAAATGCAACAATTAAGGAAATAAGTCCTGATGATCTAGACTTACATAAGATACTTTTAATACAAAAATCCTGATGACAAAGATAGTTGTTTTGGAATTCACTTTTAAAGCAAACACAATTTTAAATCAAAAACTTTTATTATTTGTTAAGGCACAGATATACACTAAATGTAAAAATGCTTGATAAGAATCATAAAGATGATGACTTAATTAAAGTATTAATAACTAAATAAACTAAATAATATATAAGAAATCGTGCATTAACTTTTAAGTGGTTAATTTTTGAAATATCCAAATTGAATTCTCAATTGTTCGAAGAAAATAAAGGTGAGGACTGTGTGTGGTGCTAATCTGACCCAGGCTGGAATAAATCCTTTAAAGAATCCTTTTGGCCCGAGTTTGGCGGTGTGAAGGAAGCAATCAGCAATATTCTTATATTGCCCAGTTGGGGCATTCATCATTCTTGTCTTCAATACATCTAATGGTTGAGTTAACATGGTGGCAATACTCGCAGCAGCAAATGATGACAGGAAATGAGTGTTAGGATTGTCGTTAAAGTATCCAGACTCTATCAAAGTCTGTTTAATTTGATCGTAAAAGGCAAGTTGGCCGACAGTCATTAGCAAAGCTCTGCCTGTAGCCATGGTTGCTCCGTTGAAAAGACGTGGAAATCCTTCTTCTTTTACGATCCTAACGACGCCATCGATAGCATGTTTGTAGTTTCTCCTTTCGGCAGCTGGTAATTTGATATCATTCTGCATGCGTACATTTACCAGATCTCCTGGCGTCCCAACAAAACCTCCGATTGCCCCAGATACAGCTGCCATTCCAACCTTTTGAACGAAAGCAATGTTGGCTCCGTCGTTGCCAACATTCTTTTTCATTGTTTCATAAATACCAAATCTCGTTGTTGAGTATGTTAATTGTCTTAATAGTGAGGCTGAAAGACCGTTGTAAAAACCTAAAACCCCATCGGATTTCAAAATTTTGCCAGCTAATTGTGGAAGGGTAATTTTGCCGGTTTGTTGTGTTTGCAAGTGAACCTTGAGTAAATCAAGGGGATGTGTACAGCAGGCAGCTCCAGCTAAATTGAATCATCATAAATTAAGCATTTAATTGGGTTGTTTACCTGAAGCTAGACCACCAAAATACCATCTTCCGATGCGTTGTTTTTCTTTTGATTCCGAAGTCATTTTAGGTTCTAAAGTAGAAAATATTGTTAGTTAAGTAGTTCATCAAAAAGGTAAAAAGAAAAAATCAATTAGCGGTATCAACTGGTAAACACATGCATTTCCATACTTATATGGGAAAGTTTAATGAATGAAAGTGAAGTTGCGTCTGCAACAAATTTATCAACACATATTGTCATTTTTGTCGTGTTTTAACTACAAAACACTCTCCCATCGTGATAAGAAATATAAACATTCTGTGTAAGCTTTCGGGAAGTAAATGATGATCTCGGAAGACGTGCATAAAGAAACAATTTAATGTGTTATAGTAATACTTTATGATTTTTTTTAAATTGACTTGGGTGATTTATTATTAAACGACCTCTAAAATACGTGTTCTGTACACAATATGGTTACATTATTGCAAAAACATATAAGCTATATAAAGGTGATGGCAATACTCCTATAAGTAAGAACGTGCCAAAATTTAATGAGGACATTATTTTTAAGACTATTTGTACATAAATATCAGCAACTATAAGACATACACATAAATAAGTTATGATAAGCTTCTATTCAGAGGAACTAATGGTTTTGGTAATAATAGGCACAAAAAGCACTAATGTTATGTCTATTTTGGTATATGAAGGATCAAATGCATTGTCGTTGTATATAAACGTTTTGCATAATTTGAATTTAAAAATACTAATAAACGTACCAAAAAAAATGAAACAACATATTTGATTTATTAAACTGCCTTTTATATCCTCCGAACATCCGTAGCCATAAAACAGTTGCGAAGTAGATCTTTCTCTTCTAAAGCAATTTTGACTCACTGCATATTCTGAAAAATGTAGCAGCAAAAGCTATCCTGATTTAATGTAAGTTAATCTAAAACATACACTTGTTTAATATTCATTTAAATATTCAATTAATTTGTTTTATTTTGGGTTGCGACAGAATTTTACTTATTGGTAAATTTTGACTGTACGACGTCCCAACAAACTACTCAGCAAATCCCATAGAGAATGTCTGTTATAACATTGGAAATGCGTACTCCCCCATATTTTGTATGCAGTCGTATATTTTAAATTTTTGTAATGAATATTGGCAAAATTGGTGCCGTTTTGTACTAAAAAATTATGTTTTCATGTTGAAGGTCGATGATCTATTATTTGTGTTTCAGCCATACGTTTTTTTAGTGGTTACTAAACAAAAATAATTCTATTTATTTAAATTGATAATTGGTATTATTTGACACTATTTGCGATCATTTTCGGAGTCAGTAAATGCTAAATTTGGTATTTTGACTGTTTAGTTCGTGTTTTAAACTATTTCAATGAACTTGCAAAATACGCTTACTAATATTTTTGTAAAGTTTTCAGAAATTCATCATGGTTAACATCCCAAAGGCCCGCAAGACCTTCTGCCCAGGCGCTAAATGCCGCAAGCACACCCTCCACAAGGTTACCCAATACAAGAAGGGAAAGGAAGCTTCAGCCTCCCAAGGAAGAAGACGTTACGACAGAAAACAAGCCGGATTCGGAGGTCAAACCAAGCCTATTTTCAGAAAGAAGGCCAAGACCACTAAGAAGATCGTACTTCGTATGGAATGCACAGAATGCAAATACCGTGTTCAACTCCCAATCAAGAGATGCAAACACTTCGAACTTGGAGGACAAAAGAAATCCCGTGGACAAGTTATCCAATTCTAAATGGATGTACCTGCAAACGGCCGATTTTATCTATTTTGACCTGGGCTACGTTGTTAAAGTTGTTGTCCATTTGGAAATTTTTTGTTAATAAAGATTTTCAAGTAAAGTGTGTTTTGTCTCAAATAGTCACTTGTGTCATTTATTCTTTAATTGCATTATCAAAGCATTAGAAACTACTACCTATTAATATTGTTGTTGATCAAAATAGATGATCAAAACCACTCATTCACCCTAAACCTCTATACTGAAGATTATTAAATGCAACCAAAATATTCTTGTAATCCTCACTATAACTTAGACTCTTGTATTTATTTCTTTGATTGCGACAATTATCATCAAGCATCTTCGGTTCTTTAAAAAAGACCATTTTTATGAAGATCATAGGAGTCGTGCGGAATTAAAAAATAAACACTATGCTGGAGCATTTAAGTTAATCAAATAAATAACGTTGCTTCCCTGCAATTGATCTGATGTTACATGCAAGTTTGTTGTTCGAATAATGCAATATTTATTCACACAATCTTTTTATACATAATTTAAAAATAAGAAAAATTTTTGTTGGTTTTTACTATATGCGTTTATTAACAATTAATTCAACAGGTTTAATTGGCCTTAGAATAGTTACAGCAGCAATATATATCGGCAAGGGATCTGGGGTGGCTACTGGATCCATTGACAAGGTAAAGTTTTTTATCAATTCAACCAGCGTTAATTTGTATTCCATGGCTGCAAATCGTGCTCCAACACAAATTCTAGGTCCGATTCTAAAAGTAATTCCATATTATGTCATTAAGTTATTTGTCATTTACTTACCCAAAAGGAAAATAAATATCACTAGAAGGTTTGGGGTTGATAATAAACCGTTCTGGATTGAAAGAATGGGCATCTGGCCAATATTGCTCATCCCAATGAATTACAAAAATAGGAGCAATAACACTGGTTCCCTTTTCAAACTTAATTCCTAGTATTTCACAATCTTGTGTCGCTGTTCTTGAAACAAATTGAGCTGCTGATGGTCTTAATCTTAACGTCTCTTTGAATATGGCGTCTAAGTAGGGTAGCTTCATAATAACATCGTAATCAAAGTTTTTATCCTCAAAAGCTTCGTTGATTTCGTTGTATAACCTTTCCTGAATATCTTGATGCTTTGCGAGATAATAGCTTGAAAAAGTCAGAAGGTTACTGGTTGTTTCGAAGCCAGCTAATAGAAACCCGAAACAGTTTGAAACAATAACGTCGTCTGATATTGGGGCCAAATTAGTATTTTTGATATTCTCTTTATCACTCTTCAAAAGAAGTTGTATCAAATCTTTATGATCTTTAAAATCTTCGTATTTTTCTCTTCTTTCCCGAACAACTTCATACAATCTTTTGGCTAATGGTCTTTCATATTGCTTCATAGGCGAAAATGGCAATAGCAATGGTGTTAAAAAAGGGAAAATCAATGATAATGTCATTGGTTTGTTGTGTGGAATTTCCAATTCTTTCAAAAAGTTGCGACCATTCGTATAAAATGGTTCATTTCTATCATCAATACAATTTGTTGGAGTAGCAAAGGCAACTCTTCCGATAACATCCATAGTTACCGCATGAAACTCCTCTGTGATTTTTAGTAGCTTATTTGTTTCGATCCTTTTATTTATAGCCTTTGTAAATGCTTTGCATCTTTCAACAACAATAGGGAACATTTCTTTTAGTTTGGCATTTGTAAATGTAGGGGAAATGGTGGCACGTAATCTTTTCCATTCTACTCCGTTATGGGGGTTTTGCCCAACTTGAAGCAACGACTTGCCTAAGGGAAATCCTGCTGTAAACTTTATTGACTAAAATAACATCATTTTAAATATAAACTCGTTCGATGGACAACCTACACTACGATCAACAAACTTATCGAACTGCTTAACAAAGACTTCCTTAATCATGTCAATATCTTTAGTGAAGACCATAAAGTATGAACCTCCGACTGTAGCATATGTACTTCCGTATCGTTCAAAATTCTCAATAGAATAATTTATCATATTCTCTTTGCCATGTCTCTTTTCATATTTCATACGATCTAAAATATTCCCTGTGAAAAAATCAAGTGGAGGTCCTTTGAGATTCATTCGATCTCGCAGTTTCAAAAATCTCTTTCTTTGATAGACATAATAGCTGATCACAATAGTTAACGAAGTAATAGCAACAACTACAAAAAGGTACATGTTAATAATGTTGATTGGATTTAAATATTTCTTTAAATACTTTCTTTTCAAATGGCAATATTTATAGTGATGATGATAAGAGAGTAATCGTCATCATTTGTCAACATTTTTGTGATAAAAGCACACTCAGAGTAAAAAAGACATACTTCCGAAACATTTAAACACAAAATAAAACACAAATTACAGATTGAAGTGTATTCTAATAAGTAAAAGGTAATTGTATGTATTTGTTTTATTTAATAAACCTATTAGGCGGAAATAGCTACAACTATTATTTAACAAAAAACTATGAATTGTTGTGTAATCGAGAGCTTTATTTTGCTCCCATAACTTTTGAATTAGCTCCATTATCTCTGAATGCTTCAAACACACTACAATATATGTTTTATGTGATGCAAAGTATAACTTACTAATCTGCATTAAATATACATATTGCCATTCCAAGACCAGCAAAAGCAAAATTCCACTTGTAAAGTTTCCTCAGTGGAGGCCAAATATAAGGTCTATCGTGATGGATGGTTGAAGAATAATCAGAATATCCTGTACCAGATGACCGATCGGAGTAAAAGAACACGTCTTTCTTTGGCTTTCTTTGGTTTCCAAATATTGTGTAATTCAAAGGATTTTCAACATTTTTAGCTTCCTCTATTCTTATTTGCTTGGCCTTTAAAAATTCAGAATACTTTTGAATTCCAGTCCCGGTATATTTAGACGATAACAGTCGAATTAAATTTATTCGAAGCTGACCTGCCATATTCAAATAAGCTAAAGCTACTACTCTCCAATGGCTTTGATCTTAAACGGACATTATTTTTACTTAAGATATCCAAACCGAATTTAGTAATAACTATTGTTACAAATAGACAATCTGTGTACCGTAATTAAGCCAACATGGATTCAACACAGGAAATGATTTTGAGTATTACGAAACTAGTCAAGGAAAAGAATTACGATGAAGCCATTGTCAAAGCAGAGGTAAAAATTTACTCAATAAAATGATAATTTAATACTTTTATTCAGAATTTATTTAAGAATCGAATTAAGGATCACAATCTATTTGTGTTTGCCGCAAATGCTTACATCAATACAGCTAAATTTGGAAAAGCAAAGAAATGTTTCTTAAAGGGAATTACATTGTCTCCAGGCAAGAAGATCGCGTACTCTGGTATCATTAAGATGTTTGATGATAAACAAATTGAAGCCTCCCAAGACACGTTACTTGCCGTTGATAAACTAATGCATCTTGAAGTTGGAGATCCAATCAAGGTATCAGCATTGACAGAGAAGCGTTCTGCCATGTGGTTGGATTTAAAAATGTATGACAAATTAGAAGACCAATTGGCAGACATCAACTTCTTGCAAAAACTCTTACAATCACGAGCTTATATTCAATTTTCAGCTAAATTTGTAAGTTTTGGAAGCCTTTAATAAGCATTTATTTATCTATTTAAGTTGGATAAATTCGTTGATTATCTGCTAAAAAACACTCATTTAAGATGTACGGCAAATGAGTGGATTCAAGTTTACAGTCAACTGAAATCAAATGCGTCCGTTAAAACTGTAAAATTTAGCGCACGCATTTTTACAAAGATTTTAGAATGTGATGAAACCAATTTGAAAATATCTATTTCCATGGCTATTTCAATGTTAGAAATTGTTATTGAAAAGTGGTATTTGACAAGAGTAATCAATCAATCTCATTTAAAAGTGCTATCAAATATTACGATTGATTCGAATGCTAAGACTGCCACCAAATTGACGTCGTTTAAAAAGTCCCTTATTTTACTGAACAACTATTTTGATGAAAGTGTCGACAGAAAAATGTTCGAAACAACTTTAATTAGTGATATCAAAAACAATGAATTCTCCAGTTATCCTTATTGTAGTGTTGGTAGTGTGTGTTTGTCTATAACTGGAAACTATTTTTACGCCGATGAATTGATTCAAAAGACTAGAAAGTACACTGAAGTAATGGATACATTTGCCACGTTCAACTACTATGTTTTGTATGGTCTGATGATTGAAGTTTCTTGGTTTTTAAATAAGAACAAGTTGCCGCCATTTGACCAACATTTGTGTCATAAAAGTGCACACTTATCATACTTATACTCATTATGCCAAATAAGAAATGGTTCTCCTTCAACAAATGAGGAGTTTAGTCAAAGTAAAGGAAATCAATTCAATAAATTTAATGATGCCTTGGAACAAATAAGATCACCCGATTTCAACATTCTCAAATTTATTTGTTCCTTTCCTTATGAAATGTATGAGCCTTTACTCCCATTTTATATAACTAAATCTGGAATTTTGAAAGATGACTACTTTAAAGAAACTTTGGCTATTCTCAAACAGGGGGATGGAAACTATTTGAAGTGTTTTGCTTTGGCCGTCCTGGTAAAAGATCTTTATCCAAAAGAAAGTTGGTCTTACTTTTCATCTAGTTATGATAAATCCTTTTTCAATCCAATTTTCACTAGAAATATGTTAGATTTGGCATTTAAACTTGATAAAAAGGAGCACATTTTAATGATTTGCAAATCGCATCTGACCAATCAACCACTGAATGTTGGTTGTCTATCTAAAATTTCCTCATTGTTATTAGCACAAAAAGATTACAGTGCATTGCGTGGATATTTGGATGCTTTCTTCTCAAATGATTTGGAAGATCGAAAAATATATATTTCTTTCGATATAAAGGAAATTCAAAACTTGTTATTTACTTATGGTTTTGTTTATTACAAACTCGGGTTTGGGTCGAAAGCTGTTCAAATCCTTGAATCTGCAAAAGATGAATTTAAACTGGAAGAAAATTCAAACTATTATAGCCTAATGTTGATGGGGTGGTTTAGTGAGGATAAATATCTTAATGGACTCCAGTTTTATGAAGATAATGAAGAGGTTATTGTTGATGCACTGAAGAATAACATTTCAGTATTTGCCTCCATTCTGAATGCGTATGTTATTGTTGGTAAACACAGTGTAGTTGGATCGAGAAATGATTTGCATTGCTTAAAAAGAATCATTGGATTGCTAAATTTATTTAATGGAAATGAGGACATGAACAAGAAGTTTGGCAACATTTTTAAGGAGGCAAATTTATTTGTTTTAAAACAATCGTTGAAATTAGACCAAAGTTGTTTAAATCAAGTATTTGGAGATAAAAATGAAAAGTTTATGGGTTCAAAAATGGGTGTTTCCCGATTGATGATTAAGTTACTCAATATAGACAGTGTGTCAAACGAGGAAGAATCTAATAATTTGATTAAAGAAAGTTGTTATGTTCTGTTTCAATTATTCCAGATCACGCAAATCAGAGAATTTGGGGAAGAATGCATTAAGGGAATCAATTACTTGCTGCAATCAGATAGGACGTATTGTTTGGTAGTTAACAAAGCCATCGTAAACATTTACTTGGATAATTTGAATGATGCCCTCTTAAATTTAGAAGAAGCTGAGGTACTTGAACCTAAAAATGTGCAAACTTATTTGCTAAAATTTGTTGTTGAATATAAAGGCATGAAGGATTCAACATCAGATAATCAACTTGCGGAAATAGCTAGAAAATGCATTCACTTAAATAATGATCATCCATTAGTACCCCTTCTTGCTGTAATTACTCCCTTGATCAACAAGAATACAAATGCGACACACGATTGTCATCTCTGGCAAGCAACTTTTGCAGAATTAGTTCAAGCGTCACTTAGAGGATTTAGTTTGACAAGTACTTTGTTATACGGATATTTTAATTTGATTCTAACTGATTCAGGAAACGAAGGTGATGATTGGTCTTACGCCTTTAAAAGTCATTTTATCAACGCGGCTGCCAAAAACTCATCCCTATCAAAAGAAGCAAGGCATTTGATATCTTATTCTTTGCAATCATTAAATGATTTGGAAGGAGCATTGGAAATACTCTCAATAGATGATGATTCTAAATTTAATGAATTGGCAATTGCCTTAAGAGATGCGATTGGAGAGGGAAGTGAGAAGAGCATCTACGATTCTGAAAAAGTATTTAATGAAATATGCTCTCTGGATATGAAGATATCAAAATTATTTACCCTCTTTTTCACCGAACAAAATTTGGAGGAGTTCAAGAAAGTTATGGAGCCACGCTATGTTGGAATAATCTTATGTTATTCGATTGTTGCAGGTATTGATTTAACAAAGGATATGGTGGAGGCCTTAGAAGCTTATCCAAGAAACGTTTTGTTACAAGCACTACCATTTGACAATCTTGAAACTTCAGTTATGATGTACTTAGAAAGTGCTAAAGTAAATGTGGAGAAGGGAAATTACTTGGTTACCGAGTCAAGTGATGATGTTAATGTTTTGAATATTTCCAATCAACTCAAAATATGTTATTTGAACAAATTCTGCCAATCAGAACTTTGTTAAGAGCAAATATAAAAAAGTGTGTTAATTTAGAAATATAGACCAATCCTTTAATAACTGCTTTTTTAATAAAAATGTGATATATGTTGTTGAAATTGATTAAATCAAACATTTATTTTAAACTTCAATTTAACATAAAAATAATATTGAATCAGCATCTGTTGCATGTGGACTTGCACTTGGACTCATAAAGTGGAGCCCAAACTGGAATGTTGCAAAGAGCAACATTGCAATTTGTAACAAGATCAGCACACGCTGGATTTGGTCCGGCTGGAGCATTACATTGGAAGCAGGTCTAAAATAATATACAAATAATCCTCGATTCAAATCATAAATACCTTTCTACAGTTGGCTAACATGGTAGCAGCATAGTTTGGCTTTAGACAGAATGAAGCGATCATGGCACAATTTGATGCGAGGTCTGTGCAAGCATTTGGATCGGCAGTAGTTGAGCCCATTGTGGTCGTAGTAACTACTGCCGGCGGATCTACAGCCAATGAAGAGGAAACACAGAAGCTGGCAAGTAAAAGTGCTACTTTCAAGAATTGCATGATTAACGTGTTGTTTTATGAATTGATACATACTTGCATTTTACTCACTCTTATATACTATTTTTACGGATAATAAGTGCAAGTGCTTTTACTAAGTGTCACTTTCTATCACGTTTGCATTTCCTTACAATCACATATCTTTGCAGCTGTTTAAACGTTGATTTGTAAGGGTAGATAAATAGATAAAATGAAAACTATTCCAAGTGTAATTTCTTTTGGTGATAATAAATCATTTTTACTGTTTATTTATCAAAATTTAAACAGCTTCCAGCATATTACTAATAAAGTTTTTTGGAACTTCCGAAGGTAATGTAAATGAAACATTTATATAAAATTAATATCATTATTGAAAAGGATTTGTTTAAATTGCTCATTTTAAGCAGTTATTTCAGTAAATAAAATGACTTTAATAATATTACCTTACAATCACTTGTGAAATCAGAAAAATATTTGCATTTTTAGTAAATTCAAATGAAAGGAGACTTGGCTAGAATTACCATACAACTTTATTAAATAAATGCGACTTTGCCATCAAATCTAATATGCTGATTTTACATGTATAAAATAGATGTTTTTATGAACACATTTAATTGTATCTTTTTACAAAATCTGCTTTATCTATGGCTCGGAAGAACACAGAAACAACGGCAGGTGCTAAATTGGGTCTTGAAGATTTAAAAAAAGATGTCAAAATTGTAAGTTACGTTTTTACAAAATTTGAATATATCTTTTAGGACCACCATAAAATTCCTCTTCATCAATTTGAGAAGCGTTTCGAAACTAACCTAACATCTGGTTTGACAAACCAAAAGGCAGCCAAGCTTTTGACCAAGTATGGCAGAAATGAACTAACCCCACCTCCGAAACCCTCTAAAATTTGGGAATTTATTAAAGTACTTTGTGGAGGATTCAATATGTTGCTCTGGGCTGGTTGTATTGCTTGTTTTGTGAGTTACGTCATTGAGGCAAATACTAATGAATATGTGCGACCAGATAATTTGTATATTGGTAGTATTATTGGATCTGTTTGTTTTATTACTTCTTGCTATCAATTTTATCAAAGCAATAAAGCCTCTAGCATTATGGACAGTTTCAAGAAGATGGTTCCGCACAAAGCTTTGGTTATTAGAGAAGGAAACAAGTTTGAAATCAATGCTGCCGAAGTCGTTCCTGGAGACTTAATCGAAATTTCAAGTGGTAGTAGACTAGCTGGGGACGTCCGTGTAATTGAATCAAATGGCTTTAGAGTTGACAACTCATCTCTGACGGGCGAATGTGAACCTCAAGGGAGAACGAAAGAGTTCACCAACGACAATCCTTTGGAATCCAAGAATGTTGCATTGTTCTCCACCAATGTCGTTGAAGGAACAGCTAAGGCAGTAGTTATGTTGACCGGAGACCAGACTATTATGGGCAGAATTGTCGCTTTATCAACACAAGTCGCCAATGGAAAAACACCTATCGCTCAAGATCTCCACCACTTTTTGAAAATAATTTCCTTTGTCGCCACTGCTAAAGGAGTTATTTTTTTTACTATTTTGATGTGTTTGGATACGAGCCTCCTTGACGCCTTCATTTTTGCAATCGCTATTATTGTTGCTACAGTTCCGGAAGGAATTACTGTCACAGTTACAGTTTGCTTGACTCTCACTGCCAAAGAAATGGCTAGGAAGAGTTGTTTAGTGAAGCAGATGGATGCCGTCGAAACTCTGGGATCCACCTCGACAATCTGCAGTGACAAGACTGGCACATTGACCCAAAACAAAATGACCATATCCCACGTCTACTTCAATGAGATTGTCCATGATAGTACTCCCCATTCACCCAAGGTAAAGGATCTCGAAACTTCGTCTTTATTTAGGTCTGCTACTCTCTGCTCAAGAGCTTTCTTTAAAGGTGGGCAAGAAAAAGTTGATTTGAAAGACCGCGATGCAATTGGAGATGCTAGTGAAGTAGCAATTCTAAGATTTTGCACGATGATGGACAGTGATTTGGTTGGAATAAAAAAGCAATACCCAAAGGTCTGCGAAATTCCCTTCAACTCCTCCAACAAGTACCAATTGTCTATCCACAGAAAAGTGAACGGAGCCTTCTTACTAGTAATTAAAGGAGCACCCGAAAGAATCTATGGGATGTGCGAAAATATGATTGTGAAAGACAGTATGATCAAGATTGAAAAAAAGAACACCGACAAATTTGAACTTGCTTATGCAAAACTTGGAGGGTTAGGAGAAAGAGTGCTTGGATTCGGTGAATATGAGTTGCCGGCAGAGCAATTCCCACAATCCTTTGTATTCAATACAGAGGACATTAACTTTCCAATGGAGAAATTCACTTTCTGCGGGTTGATGTCAATGATTGATCCTCCAAGACCAGGAGTCCCCGAAGCAGTTGCCCTTTGTACAGATGCGGGAATTCGCGTAGCCATGATCACTGGGGGTAAGCATTTATTTAAAACTAGTTGAATTACTAATAATATCTATAGATCATCAAGAAACTGCTAGAGCTATCGCCTCCCAAGTCAATATTGTAGATAGCATCCATGATTGCAGAATGATTGTTGAAAATTGTGATCTGGACAACTTCGATTTCAAGGCTTTGGTTGAATTGGGTAACAAATTCCCTTCCAATGTTGAAAAATCTGCTTCACTGAGGACAATTGAAGAAAAACCAAGAGCTATCGTTATTCACGGAGATCAATTGAGAAGGATGGGACAAAATCAACTTGATGAAATTGTCAAATTCTATAATCAAATAGTGTTTGCGAGAACTTCCCCGGCCCAAAAACTCCAAATTGTGGAGGCTTACCAAAGACAAGGAAACATTGTGGCTGTTACTGGAGATGGAGTTAATGACGCCCCTGCATTGAAAAAAGCCGACATTGGAATTGCCATGGGAATTGCCGGTACTGATGTGTCAAAGCAAGCCGCAGATATGATCTTGCTTAATGACAATTTTGCCTCCATTGTCACCGGAGTCAAGGAAGGCCGTAGGATTTTCGATAATCTAAAGAAGTCCATTGCCTACACCTTGACGTCGAAGATTCCTGAAACTACGCCTTTCATTCTTCACTGCGTTCTTGGAATTCCTTTGCCTCTGTCAGTGATTGGAATCTTCGCAATTGACTTGGGAACAGATTTATGGCCAGCCATTTCTTTAGCCTATGAACCTGCCGAAAGTGATATCATGCTGAGGCCTCCGAGGAACTTGAAATACAATAAGTTGGTCAACGCTACCTTGATTCGATTTGCCTACCTGCAAATCGGAATGATCCAAGGATTAGCTGCGTTTTCGACCTACTTTGTAATAATGGCAGACAATGGATGGTTCCCTGCTGATTTATTAGGAATTCGAGGTAGCTAAATATAAAATATATAAACGATTTAGCGCAATTTCAAGCTTAAATCATACAGATTCTTAATATTCCACTAATTTAGGCAAATGGACGGATGAAAATATTCAAATCTTGACTGACAGTTATGGGCAAGAATGGACTTATCAAGCTAGAAAGGAGTTGTTAGGATGTTGCCACGGAGCCTTCTTTTACGCTATTGTAGTCGTTCAATGGGCAGATTTGCTGGTTTCAAAGACAAGAACTCATTCAATCTTTACTCACGGCATCTCAAATCAAGTACTTAACGCTGGACTCTTTTTTACTGTCTTTTTGACAATCTTGCTCCTGTACACTCCTGGGGTAAACACCATCTTTGCTTTCAATCCAATTACATTAAAGTGGGCCTTGGTCGCTGTTCCGTTTGCTTGGGTTATATTCATCTACGATGAAACAAGAAAATACTTAATTCGCAAAAATCCAACAGGATTCCTTTACCGTGAAACTTATTATTAATTACGTTATAAGGGTTTTGGAATAAGCATTGATTGCCAGTTTTGATATTTATAAGATTAATGTATAAAAGTTGTAATGTAATTCTATAAATAAAGGAATTTTAATGTGCATTTTTAAAGTAGAATTTGTCTTTGTAACTCACACTAGTAAAAGATAGTAATTTATGCAAAAATGATCAACATATTTTATCGCTAATGAACTTTCAAAATAATAAATAGGTATGTACAAGTGTAATGACGAACTAATGAGTTTAAGGTGATCTAGAAGACAGAGTGTTGTTTATGGATCGGAAATGTTTTGGGGAAGATGTTTTCATTTCCTTTATCGGTCTTTTGATTGTTTTTCTTAAAGGGGTTATCATGCTAATATCTTGACTTCCAAATAGAGAAGCTCTAGGTATTGGACTCGTTCCGGAGTAGACAGTACGATTCAAATTTAACTTTGGACGAGGTGAAGATCCATAAACTGATTCATGCTTGAGAATTTCCTTCTTTAGTTCAGACTTTAATTTTTTCAATTCTTCTTTCTCATTCTTATAATCTTCAATCATTTTTTTGACATGTTCCAAAATGGGAATACCTTGGATTTTAATTGATGCGTCCTGTTCTTCCTTAATTGTACTAAATAGCATATTTACACGTTTCTGGTTGTTTTTCTGTAACTCAAGTAAAGACTCCAAAGTTGTCACTTTTTTCTCATTTACCATAATGCCCTCAAATTTGGAACGCATTTGGAATGTTTCTGGATTGGCTAAAGCACGTTCAATTTCCAGCTTAGCATTCCATTCCTTTAACCATTCATAATAAGCATCATAGAGACTTGCATTTCGTAAGTACATTTCTTCATACAGTTGAATCTCTTCACCAATATTCGATGACACTTCAGGGTTATAAGATTCTGGCAAAAATCTTTCCAACTCTGGAACTCCACACTTATCCCACAACTGCTCCAGCCTCTCATATGCTTCACTATACTCCGCTTTCTTTTCCAGTTGCCATAATTCATAACGAATCTTTACTTCATTTAAATTATATTTTAATAACTCATGTTTATCATTACTAAAGATATAGTTTTCATCCTCTATATCAGAATACAGTAAATCACGCAGATCACCTTCAGGGGATTCTCCCATAATCCGCAAATATTCTCTTATTTGATTTGTTATTTTCTTGAATTTATTAGAAACATCTTCCAATTCTTTGTAGAGACTATTTAAATATTCAAGCAAATCATTTTGTTCACTTATATTAATCTTTTTTTCTGAGACATTTATTAGCGCATATTCGTTATCAAGTTTTGTGCATAATTGTTTGCACTCATCTTTACATTTTCTTATTCTGTTCAGCCAAACTATTTTTTCTTCCTCCAAACGCTCCTTTTCTTTTTTAAGTGCTCTACAAATAGCAATAGATTTAGATGGGAGATGCATTACGTCAAAAGGCTCAAGACCTAATTCGTTTCTAAGTATCTGGACTTCCATACTAAAAGCAGCACAATCTTTGGCAACATTTTCAAAGTTGGCTGTTTCTTCTTGAACCATCATGTTAATTACTTTGTTAATAGTTTCGTAGAATGTCGATACTCTTTCGACTCTCATTTCATCCGACATTGAAATTTGATCCCACATGTCGTTAAGCCTACAAAGCGAGCTATTGAAATGATTCATAAGTCCATTTGTAGTGTCGATCATAGACAATCTAAAAGAAATACATTAAACAGACATTGACACTGTAATTTACCTTTTACTTCCAGTTGAACTTGAGCTAGTACGGTTCATTTTTTAACTTTTACACAATACGGATTACTATATTAAGTATTTAGTAAGTTTTAGAACGGAATACGCACTAATAAGTTACTGAATGACAATACAACTAAAATCGTTTCCTTTTATAGATGCAAGTAATCTGTGACAAAGATCATGTGTCTCGAATGCTTGTCATAAATGATAATCTATTTAATTAACAATAGCATGCGCATTCTATGTGAGACTCTTGTATACAAGTTCATGGAATTGGTAGATTACATATGTTCATCTATCTTTTTAGCTTAAAACTAATTCCGAATCTATTCTGAATCGCTAGTATGATCATTGAAAGAATAGATGCGTCTTCATAGAATGCGTATAGTGAGGAATAAGATTTTGTGTCTGTAAAAATAATGATCTGCTTCGGTTTTATTCACGTTTAATTGATTGACTAAACTAAAGCGTTTTAATGAAATCTAGTAATGTTAATATACGTTCTTGATTTTTCGTGGTGTATGTACCAAATTTCGAACTGAGATTTGGAAAGAATCAAAAATGTTTCGAAGTTAAATAATTTACAAAGTATAATCAGCTTAGTCTTTGGTACATATATTAACTTGTTATTCATATCTTAATCTATAAACAACTTTTGATTATCATGCATAAATTATTTAATTCATGATAAACTTTGACTATATTCGCATAGTTTCGGATTTAGTTTACCTAGAAATAGTTCTTCATTAAAAATGTTGTAAAAATTCGAAAGTTTTGAAGAATAATCAACTGATGATAAGATTTCGGATCTCTTAAATTAACATATTCTGATATATCTATATTATAACTATAACTTTAGATCATATGCAATGGATTATTTGAATGTATACATTGCATGGAGATATTTCATAACTTAAAAAAGCGGAACGTATACATGTAATTTTGAAAATACATACAAGCATTATTGGTAACATTTACTTTTACGTTAAATTTATTTGCATCCGCATCTAACATAATTTTCCTCATAACAAAGAATTAATATTAGAAAGTTTTTCAACTTTCATTCCAAAATTTAACAATTGAGATTTCTTAATCTTCAAAGTTACTAACCTAATTTATAGTCTTGTAGACTTCGAAACTTTTGAATTGAATCAGTTATTTAAGTCACGCAATTCAAATATTAAAAGTAGTTCTTACAATTTGCTGTTAACGACACTCGCTTGTGCATACTTTTTGTAACTGCTAAATACAATACCATCTTGCAGTAGCCCTGCATTAAACTCCTAATATTTGTCAATAAACGACAAGAATCTTGACTTTTGTTCATATGAATCACATTAAATAACACAAATTTAAATTTTTATCAGAAGCAGTGAAATAAAGTTTTATTAAATGTTAAAAATACAATTGCAATATGAAATAGACCGGAAATAGATCGGTTACTCGTTTGGAGATTGCTTTAAGAAGATCTTTTGATATGTCAATTCAGCTTTCTTGTCTAATAATGCTTTAATATATTTGTCTGCTTTGTCGGGTCCTTGATATCCTACTAAATCCGAACATTGAACTTTATTTCCGTCAGTAAAGTATGTTCCGGCTAATGTAATGGCAACACTATTTTCATAAATTTTGACAACTGGCGATTCCGTCAACAACTTGATAAGGTATCGTTTGATATCATTCCTGAGAGGTTTTCCAGCTAACAGTTGCAATTTTGGGTAAAAAGTATTTTCGAAAAAAGCCATCATTTCCACTTCCATTCCTTTGGACATGTCTCTACAGATCTCCTCTAAGTTTAAGCGATACTGAACGCGAACTCTATAAAGTGCTTCACAGTTGTTAAAATGTTTATTTAGCGACTCCATATTGTCACTTTGTGGGCAGACGCTGTCATCAGTCTCGTGTGTAGTATCAACAGGCAAAGGGGCAAACATCTTCCGTTTTAAAATTCCGATGGTGGCTTTTGATTTGATTGTTCCAGGAACTTCAATAAATAGATTTCCAGGCATTAAGTTAAGACTATTTGGAGATGGCATTTCCCTACTCGTTTCAAAAAAGCGGTTGTTAATTGATGATTGCTAGTTGTAAACTAATAGCGGTGGTGTTTTTGAATAAAAGTTTAGAGCCTCTTTGAGTCCCTTTGAGACTTGTGATTGGTATTAAGTATATTGAGAATGAAATATGCAGCACGATTGAATATTTGCTCACGAAGTTTTAAGTACACATTGTATCAATTAATTACTAATATTGCTTTTGTTAATGGTAGGTATTTGATACACGTATGGCAGAAGATTTCCAGTACACGATCCAACTTGCCATGAGTCAGATTTGTCAATATAGACATACGAATTGGTCTTTTGCTGAGCAAGCAATGCGAAATTAGTATATGCCGATTTAGGTAAAGAAGTATTTCAAGCTCATGCCCAATATTAGGATTTAGAAGTTGATTAGAACCTATGTGAAATGGGGTTTAAAAAGTATATTGCGTGTCTCCTTATTTAGGACTGAAGCCAATCTTGTTCCATTGTTTCTCGTCGTTTAAAATGCAGATTTATATGGTTACTCAAAATGAGCAAATTATTAGCATGAAACTTAATATAAAAAAGGAAATCATCTATACATGTAGAATAATATTAGGTTATATTCTTGGTGCCACATTTAGTTTTGCTATTATCATCCTGCTTACATTATTTTTGAGCCGCTGTTTTAGAAAATACAATAGATTGAATTTTTACGTAAATTTAACAAAAGAAAGTTATCAATTCATCTCTGGTTTTGATACTATTTTAAGAATATGTTGTAAAAGAGAAAATATTTCGTAATTATTAAGCCAATGGTATTTGAATTAATTAAGATGCTTAGATATACATATTTTAATAACTTAAATGCAATTTGAATATAAAAATTAGAAGCAGTTTTATAAATTAATTTCATTTTACTAATTCAGAATTTAAATACACACATATAATTTGTATTGTTTGTCTAATAGTACTTTAAAGTTAAATGATGTTAATATAATTAGGAGTAAGCGAACTATTAAGTAATATTAATAGTTATGACTCTTTTCTTGTTGCTTTCTTCAGGTGTATCCATTTTTGACGGTTCAGTTGAAACTTCACGTTGATAAACTCTTAACAAATCAGTAGAAGCAAGTTGAGTTGGTTCTGCAGCAGCAATTTTGATTGGCTCGGCTTCTTCCATATTTGAAGTATGATTTCATTCATCAGAGTAGGTTGTGCTCCTGGGCAATGGCAGTAACTACTCTGCTAGGTTCTTCTTTGACAGGTCATCAAGCAGTAACGTCAATTTGTTTATTGTCATCTTTCTTAGGTTCACGTTCTTCCTATCTGAGGGTTCCTTGACTTTATCGGTAAGACTTCCTTATTTTTCTTCTCGCACTCCATTTCTACTTTGTTTTGTTGAATTTCGAAAGCATCGATAGCGTTTTTTACAGTGGCAGCAACCATTTGCTTGTGCTTCTTTACCGATTCCTCTTTTTGCCTTTTCTTCGAATCATCTGATTCTTCTTGGGCTCTCACCTTTGTTTTGAATATTATTAAAACTGTCATCATAAACGTGCATTTCCAGAAGCCTTAACATATCCTATCTCTCCGTTCGATAAAACTGTATTTTCAAGAGTATTACATTGAATTTTACGTATTGAACGGCCAAAATTATTGCATAATAATTGAAAACGATTAATGTCAAAAAATGATATCTTGACAATAGTAAATAATACGACTGGGATGGACAGACAATTTTGGAGGAAGTGAGAAAAGATATCAACTATCATCACCCCTTTTGCCATTCTAACAATGTGCATCTAGCACCAAAGGGTATGGCGGAATGTAGTATGAAGGTTGGTGTGAAATGAATATCCTTCAATCTGAGACTAAGAACAAAGTTAACTATGGAAGGTTGATGGCAACAGCAATGAGTATCTAGGATTATTTGAAAACGCAGTAGCTTATAAGTATTACTAATAACATAAAAGCTCATAAAAAACAAAGGGCTTTGTGTGAAGATTGTGCCAACAACTATAGATCGCTTGCAATTGGGTTTTTTTATTGGCGTAACTTTATGTTCTACATATGGTATCATAATCACATCACCAATATTTATGAGCGTGTTGACCAACAAACAGACTTAACTCGTCTAATTCATTTATAAAAATCAGGAGCCAAAAGATAAAATCTGGTGAAAATATATTTATTTCGGGACAAAACTTATTAACATACACATTTTTGTGTCTTGCATAAATGCTTTTATCTGGTAAAGCTTAAATGCAGTTATTTCTAATTATTGTATACAGTTAACAAATTTAAACAAATGTTTATATAATTTGTTAAATTGATATCAAACCCACAAATTAAATGTCCGAATTTGTCAGACACTAATTCAGAATAAGTATTAAACTATTTGTTTCTATTGACACCAAATGTTAGGGAATAACATTTTTGGTTGTCTTTATTAATGCCATTCAGAATGATAGGTTGGTTGAAACCATTTGAGTAAGTGTTTTCATTATTTCTGAAAAGGGTCTGTAATCTTAAGTCTTTTAAGCTGCTTCCGCATTTATTTTATATTAAAAGCTGTCTATTTTAAAATGTTGTGCCACAAATTATAATAAATTAAATAGCAACTTATTTCACTTCTTCGATTAATTATCATTTCCTTTGTCAAATATTTAGACAAAGTGGCTAGTAATATAGAATAAAATTATTAATAAAATAAGGCATTCAAACATATTCCTCTTAATATGAAGACGCTATTATTGTTCATAAGTATTCTGTTATTATTTAAAAATATAGGTAAGAGATTGTCATTTAAATGAATAATTAAATTTTTAACATCTTTAAAGTTAATGGGTCAGACGAAGAAGAAAGATTGATGCTTGATTTGTTTCGTTCATACAATCCACTAATTAGGCCAGTAAAAAATGTTTCTGATATAATTCAAATCCGAATAGCTATCCAACTTGTTCTACTCATTAATATATTAGAAAAGGAACAAACAATGATGTCCAATATATGGATAACCCTTAAGTAACGGTGACTTTATTGTGATATAATAATAGTTTTTAGATGGGCAGATTCATCCTTAAAATGGAATCCAGTAAATTATGGAGACATTAAAGAAATTAGAGTTGATCCGATTAAACTATGGAATCCTGGTATGCCCTATGATCATTAAAATAACTAATTATAATTTTTATATTTTCAATTTTAGATATTGTCTTGTTCAATAACGGGGACGGTTAGTTTAAATATCTGATAAAAATGTTTGATGTGGAAGCTTTTTGTTGGTCTTGTGTCGAAATTCAATGAAAATATTAACTAATTTATTTGACTGTCACAGAAGTAACCTCCTAAACAGAGGGTATTCAATATTTAAGACTCTAGGAATTTTATTCATATGATTTAATAATCATAGATATGTACGTACAATTATTGTGCCCACATCGTATTTTCATGTGATATGTAATATATTTATTACACCATTAAAACATTATTTACAATATTTAGTTGATAATAGATTTAAACGTCATATCTGCACTTTTAAAATGTTTTGTTGACAAGTATTAATTCTAGGCAACTTCGAGGCAAGCTATATGTGTAATTGCGTTGTAAATTTTAAAGGCGAGGTATTGTTTGTACCGCCAGCAATATTTAAATCCAGTTGTATGATTGATGTAATTTAAATACTTTGACTAATCATCACTAATTAGTTTATTTAGGTTGAATTTTTCCCATTTGACGAACAGGTATACATATTTATTTGAGTACAAATACTAATTGACTTATAGCTATGTACTCTTCTTTTTGGGAGCTGGACTTACTCGGACAAAGAGATAACACTGGATTTTGACCAAGCCCCTTCCATTGATTTGCAAGAATATTCACCGAGGTAAATATGCATTTTACAAATAAATAATGACTTTTATAGCAGTATATGGGATGTGGTCGACGCATATGGAGCTCAATTAAATAAGAGATCGAGGATTGAATTCCAGTTGAAAGTGAGACGAAAATATCTGTTTTATGTGGTGGTACTTTTGATACCAACTATACTGATGGCATTTCTATCATTAAGTGTGTTTTTCTTACCGACAGAATCAACAGAGAAAATAACGTTAACAATTTCAGTACTTCTCAGTGTAAATTTATTTTTTAACAAGCAATTGATTTAAAATGTTTAGATTGTGCTGTTTTTATTAGTCGTATCTAAGATACTGCCACCTTCTTCAACAATTCCTCTGATTGCGAAATATCTACTGCTGACATTTGTACTTAATGTTATTACGATTTTGACGACAGTAATAATAATTAACGTATACTTCAGAGGGCCAACGCAGGTTATGCCGGTATGGGTTCGAATTTTATTTTTAAAGTACATCCCAATATTACTATGTATGAAAAGACCCAGGCAAGTAGTACTTAGAAAGAATAAAACAAGAAACAGTAAATTACGCGGGGTCGGCGAATTCAATGTACCCAGAAGTGGCCATCATCCGATGTGTCCAATTATCGTGAATAAGGACAATGTTAATACAAAAGAAGACTGGACCGTTCCTACAATACAAATATATAATAGTAATTCAGTCTTCTGTGGGAAAGACAAATTAACTGCGGAATTTTATCCGTTAACAAGAGAGGTTTCAAATGCAATTGATGCAATAGAATATATAACAGATCACATTAGGAAGGATGAAGAATATAAGATGTATCGTGACGATTGGAAATACGTTGGAATGCTAATAGACCGGTTAATGCTTTATATTTTCTTTGGGATAACACTCGGAGGATCTGTAGGGATTTTATTTTCTGCACCAACTGTGTTTGAAAATGTCAACCAGAAAACCGAACTCCAGAAGTTAATAAATAAATATATTCAGTCAACAGGAACAGCATAAATTAATTGTTTATTAATTTTAAATTTCCTTATAGTTAAACCTGAAATTCCGTACCTTAGTCTGAAAGTTTTTTTTCGTAAAAAATTTAAATGCCTCCCCTGCCCAGCAAAAAAGAGATATTAAAATCTTTTTGATGATAAAGGTAGATAAATCTAGGTCTTTCGAACTACAGAAACAGAATTTCTGTAAAATATTTATTGCTCCGGGGTTAAAGAGTCGAAGACCTTGACTTTTCCCAGACTTGCTTCGGGAATGAGCCTTGAACTGATATTATGAAAAAACTGAGTCTAATGGCATATTCATAAAATCAAGGGTCTGCAAGTCAATGATAAAAAAGAAGTCTCGAAAAGGTGTATTCCTAATCTGGTATTTAATAAATTCCATACTTGCATCTCATATCCTTTTCGTGTGCTCTCGGGCTTTTATACACATATTTATCATCACATATTATTAAAGTCAAAAGGACTTACTTTTTAAGCTAAATAAAGATTATATTATACATTTCGATAGGCTAATATAAGACAATTTGTTTTATAAAAACCATAAACAGGTAATTGCATTTTGATCTATAAAAAATCTACGGGCTAATCAAATAAGTATAAATATAGAGTACTTCTTTACTTTTTGTCACTTTCAAAAAAACCTTATTTGCTCTAACTTCATTGTTGCAAACTTTTCATCTCACACTTCCTGATTTTAAATAAACAAAAGAGGTGTACTTAAAGAAGGGGATTCCAAGCATTTGGTATCAGATTAAATCTTACTACAACATGAACTTTAAAACAATTGCTGCTCTTATTGCTTTCTTGATTGCCTCAGGATCAGCTCAATACTATTCTCCCTATGCTGCATACGCCGGATCTGCTTATGCGGGCTACCTTGGAGCTGGATACGCAGGATATTACCCAGGAGCTTATTCAGGTTATTACGCCGGAGCGTTTGCATCTCCTTATTATGGTTATGGAAGTAATCAAGCACAAAATAAAGTTGGAAACGGGCCATCAAATGCTAAATTAACCAATAACTTTGCATAATTCTTCCTTATGAAATGTATAAAGTTGTAACAATAAATGATTTTGACTAATGCTTTCTAATTTATCTATAAATGAAGTTAATGCGTGGTTGAATCAACTCTTACTGTATCAGCTGAAGTAGGGTGTTGGATTCAGGCGCGGCAATTTTATACAAATCAGCTGGAGAAATTTGTATTTGTTTGAGTTCATCTATCGACGTCAGTGGAATTGTTGTCGCCAGGAGATTTGCGTTCCTTCTTATGGCCGGCAGCAAACGCATGATGCTCATCAGACTCAGCGGCTCCCATTTTGATAACAACAGAAATAGTACAATAGTCGGCAAGAAAATGTGTATTTTATTAAATTACGCGTCATTTAATATTGGTAAAATTTGAAACACAAAATATGCTTATAATATTAGATCCATTAATCAAATGTATACTATGTAAATCATTTAATGAAGTTTAATTGGATAATATTAAAAAAGTCAATTACACAAATTAAAAAGAAAGTTTATTTCAGAAAAATATAGGCAAGATTAAACAGTGGCATTCATGTATAATTCAAGCTCTTTATCCATATCTTCAACTGATTTGGTGGTATTCATTTTTACTGAGGATTTGGCAAGTTTAGCTTGTTTTACATTTTTTGGATTTACTTTCATTGTCAACTTTAATACCCGTTTGTCAATTGAAACTCCTTTGAAATCTTTCATGATTTTGGTAATGTCGGCCTTCTTTCTGGCAACTAAGTTGCAGACACCAGTTGGCCTGTTGTTTTTGCCAAGTTTGATAGCAATATTTACTTTATACCCTTTAAATAAGACTTCCAAACCTTTTTTTGAAACATTGAAAGGGATGTTAGCAACTTCAAGTTCAAGAACTTCTTTAATCTGTGATTAGGTCTAAAAGAGCTTGAGCACAGCATTTAGTTATCTATTTACATTAAAATATGTAGTTTATGTTAACACATCTTTTATTTTAAAAACATTTATTGTCACAGAGCTTTCGAATAAAAATTAAAAGCATTAAAGAAAACCTTAATGGTAACGGTTAGATTTGTGCTGGCTCTATTTGGTGTAAAATATATATCAAGACAATCTTCCTGTGATGTTGTAGTAGGTTTCCTATCAATTGAATCTGTGATATGTCCATCACTTCTTCTGCCAAATGCATGTCTTAACAAGCCTATTGATGCACGAACACCTTGAAATCGAAATTGAAACTCACGTAATGTTGTGTCATGAGGCTGTTTCACAATATATAACGCCAAGTCCTGAATTTCAGCAAAATTTGGAATGGCTGAAAAAGAATAAATAACAGACTGTATGCATTCACACTTCTCTAAAAATGTCTTCCAAAAAAAATGATCTATTTTTACAGTTTTAGACAAATTATGGTAATAGAATTTGGTTAAGTTTCTGCAGTTAGCCATATTGCTAAACATAATTCCTTCTAATTCAATTGGACAGTATAGGGAAACTTCTGTTTGAGTACGTATTTGAGCTACAATTTGATTTATTAGATCGTATGGATCAAGAATGTCAAAAACAAGAACCGCACTCAAAGCATTTTTGCTAAGAACCTGCTCAAAATAACTTAAAAATAATTTTGGATCGTTTTGTAGCCCAACAATACTGGGTCTGGTAGTATTATTAGTTTCTTGGTTCATTGCAGTAATTAGTTTGAATAACTTCAATAAATTTAGTTAACAAATAGTAACTGTATGTTTGTTGTTGCTTGATTTAAAGAGAATAACACGCGTAATTAAAATATGCAATTGTAGTTCGAGGTGTGCTAGCGATTGTAACAGTTTATTTAAGATGGGCATACCATTTACACGTTTAAGATCAATTAGTAACATTATGAGACTCACATGCATATAGCTTGTAATCAAAGTATCTACTATAATTTGTGTGTAACATTAAGTCGTCTCTTTCTCTCAGTCGAATTATGCCTTTTATAGTCTTTGTCTGTTGATTGAAAAGCATTTATGGTATGTTTGACCACACTATTTTAAACACGTAAAATATTACTGAGATATAAATTTTCATAAAGCATTAAACACATTTTAAGATATCAGTTTATTATAAGATAACTTCAAATTAATTAAAAAGACAAAATGTATGATTATATTAAAATTTATTTTATATTACTAAATCTTATTATGGCCAACTCCTGCATGAATGGCATATAGAACATCGTTTAAATACTTCAGCCAGTTTTCACAGTCGGCCTCGCCCTCGGCACCAAAATAAATTCTCTTTTGTTGGTAGCTATTGAGAGAAACACTCGGTTCAATCAAAATATCAATTGAGAAAGCATCTGTGCTGTAGCCTAATTGTTCCTTTTGGAGTTTGTTAATTTTAGTGAGTAATACTTTTGATAAGTCGATAACGTTAGTTGGAGAATGACCATTATATTCATCTTCGGCAGAGTTCCAGAATTTTAGGACAGATCTTTTCACAATTGTCCACATTTTTACAGGAGGCAAACGATCCTTCTCAATGCTATATACATACAGAAATCCAGAAAAGGCGACATCGATTAATTGAGGAAGCGGGGAGCATTCACTACTAATGGAGATCGTTCCTTCGAGTGGGAATTTGGCTTCATCCAAGTAAAATCTTTGCAATCCCAAAGTATCTCTATTTAATCTTAAAATCCCGCACAGACTGAACTCCTTTTCATTAATTTGGTTGGATGGATGCAATAGATCATCTTGAATAACCGTCGCATTCTCGTCAATGGGGGCCAACTTTCTCTTAGGAGTAGTCTTAAAAATTGAAAAGGCCAAGTTTCTAAAACTTTTCTTTAATTTTGACATGCGAGTACGCTCCCTAACTCCAATTTCAATTGCATACACTTCAGCTGTAATAACACAATCAATCGGCAACTTTGAAAATCTTATCACATCTGGAAATTTAACTTTGCGTAATCTTTCACTTCCTATATCACTAACATTTCCTAACTGAGTACCCAGGACATTATTGGCACAACTGAACACGATGCAAAAAGCATAATTGACATCTAATTGGTCCTTCTTAAAACAAAACAACCTATTCAATTCAAGTTGAATTTCATTAATCGTAAAGGAGGAGAGATATTCGGAATGGATACGTGGAATGTTAACTTTCATATTCTTGAGCGTCTTTGTACGAACATATTCATTCTGTAGACAGGCTGCCTTCTTTCTCCCAATTAAGGTGGCTCTTTGGGCAGACAATTCAGTTAAGTTTCCGTTGTAGTTGGTTTTTTTTGCACAATCATGGATTATTTTAGCGGATTCTTTGACTGCATGTTCAGCTTTTAGAATCATCAACTTTAATTTTTCTAACTTCATGACATACATTTCCTCAGAAATTTGACTCATATTGGCGGGAGTATTTAAAGATGGTACAGGCGAAGTCATTGATATAAAGGATTCATGTTTACCATGAATCGAAGGCAACTGTCTGCAATCATCATTTATTGGGAACATCTTCCTGTCTCGACGTTTCATGACATATCCCAAAGATTGCCTAGGAGTATTCAAAGGAGTCGAGTGAGCCATTGGTGTGAAAGGAGCCTGTTGGATGACTCTAGCAGCTCTTTGTACAATTGTTCCCGTTGCACTAACGATGCTCAAAGCTTCTTTTTTGTAAGTTGTTAAGACGCTTCCTTGTGGTGGGTCTGGGGTAAAACGCGGGGCAGGTGAAAATTTTGGAGCGCAGTTTTCCTTCATAATTCGTTTCATGTGAGGAGTTATGGCGGGCGTGTAGAAGTCCAATGCCCTACCACTCTGAAAATTGTAATTCTGGTCTTTCTTCGGAGTCTGTGGAGGTGTGTCCTCGTCAAATGGAACACCCGAACTTTTTGTAATACCTGTTTTTTCATTAGTACTATCCGCTAAAAGATCGAAGACATCATCGTCCTAAAAGAAACTGTCATTATATTATTCACGTACATTACCATACCTCATTCTGAGAAGGTTCCTCCTTGGGAAACACACTATCATCGTCTTTTAAAAAGCTGTCTGTAGGTGCAGCAAAGTTCCGAGGAGTCAAAAGTATGTCCTAAAAGTGTTACAATACAATCCGAAATACAAATAGTTAACTTACACTCTTTGGGAAATACATTTTGGTAAAATACTAAGGAACGGTGTGACTTGGGTTACTGGTAATCAAATTTAGGAGCCAAATTTTATGACAGTTAATAAAATTCAAAAAAACAAATACGTCGTGTCGAGAAACTATAATGGAATAATGCTTCGTTTGTCGCCTAATAAATTGCTTGATGACAAAGTTCAGAGTGCAATCTAATTTAGATGAAAAAGACACGTACATAGGCATCATCAAAATGTTTTTAAATTCCAAAAGTTAATTAAAATACTTAATCATAATATTTTCATTCAAAATAAGGAAGCTCATTAATTAAGCATCAATATTTTATAATTAAAGAATTTTTGATGAGGACTCCAATGTCTTTTAATATATGAAGTTCTGTTAAGTTTCAAACATCAATTGTATCCGAATGTAAGGCTGAGGTGTAAGAAAATGGGAGTAAATATCAGCTTGCATAGTAAGTTGGTTATTCAAAACTTGGCAAGTCGGTGTTCAAGGCTTTGATTGTAGACATGAACTATCTGTTTAAACTAAACATGCAAATATTAATCACCTTTATCTAATAAACTACGAATAAATTATTGCTGTTTAAATTAATATATTTTTGTGGATTTTTATTTAATAAATATTTTGGTTCTATCAACTATTATTTATATAATCAGACACATATTGTTTTCATATTAGATAAATATAAACGCATGTTGTAGTCAATATAATTTATTGTTCACATCCTGAACTTCCAAAATTCTCTACATTAACATTAAAGTAAGCTAAGTGATCAGCAAAATTAAATTCATTATTATCATGGTGTTCTAAACACCATTTGGTATCATCTCCCGCACAAATTTTGTATTTGGAGTTAATTGACATATCGTTGTTATACCATACTTCCGTACCGTGGTGCATAAAGCCTTCAAGTGATTTAATTCTAGGCAAATTTACAATTTGGTCGGCTGCATGTGTAATACGATACATGTCAGTAATTGGAAAGGATGTAAATCGAGAACAAATTCTTCGTTTCCTGTCCTAAATTATCCAAAATCATATAGACAAATATTATCGAAATCTACAACCATTCCTGCTCTTGTAATTGTGGCAGTGCATAAAGTTGCCATAGCCCCACCTAACAATGTTTGAATCGTATTTTAACTTTTTTTCTTACCTAAACCATGTCCAGTAATATATATTTTGTAGTTTGGGAATGTATTTTTTAAAGTTAAAAATGAATCCTTTAAACCGCCTCTCCAAACGCTCTGGAAAGCGTTGTTAAAATATTTATCAACAAGTCCATATTACCTTTATATATTCAGTAGTTATCATTGAAACTGAAATAAAAAGAAACTGTTCTTTGATCTTGATTACTAACTTCACATTAAAAATATACTTTAATTACTATTTAACATGTTCAATATTTCTATTAAATGCACAAAATGATGTTGATACCTCATTTTATTGCGTGTGTTTGTAATGAAACAAGTCCGAAAATGTATTAATTAAATGATAAATTGAGTGATTATTGGTAGGACTTTATCAGTTACATATACATTGCAGATAGCTATATTAACAGATACAAGATGCACCTTCCATAAATACAAAGTTGGCCATTTAATATATCAACAAAGTATTATAGGAAATCATACAAACGTCGTTACAGTATTGAGTAACAATTATATGTACTTTCGAGCACGATTTACTGCTATTTAAATACTTTTTAGTCACAATAAAAGTATTGCTTGCAAATAATTATCAACTTATTGATGAAAGAATTAGTTAAAAAAAGTTTTATAAAAAAAACAAATAATTAAAGTGTAAAAGCAGGTACAGTAAAATTTTAACGATTTGGATTGTAAATCTTCTTCTTGACTTTCGAAATTCTCCAAGCATCCGCAGCCTCAAATTTGTTGTGAAGAGGGTCAATCTTTTGATGCTTCTTGTTCGCTGACAACTTCGTATGATCGGATATTCTGAAGAAGGAAGGAGCAAACTCAACAAGCCATTTTGGTTCAATTGCTGTAATCTCACGCATGTATTCCTTGGTCGTCATCATCAATTCATGATAAACCACCCACTCACTTTGCTGCTGATATAAAGCCGAAGCTGGGTGAAGGTACACATTTTGTCCATCCGTCAAAGTTCTATATCCTTCTTGTGGATCTTTCTTTGCAGCATTACGGAAAAAGCCAGAACAAATAGCTTTTTGCACTTTTTGGTAATTTTTGCCACAAGAAACAACTTTGAACTTGTGTCTTTCCATGATTGACAACAGTTGCTTTCTGACATCTTGTGCTCTCTTCATTGTCTTAGCTTGGATAAAGTTATCGAAGCACCATTGAGATGAGTAGTTGGCATGCTGCCATGATTTGTAAATAGCCAACAACGTAACATGGTCTCCTTCGGGTTGATTGAACTTACTTCTCTTTTGATCAGCCTGCTCTTGCTTTTCTTTTGGACGGTAAAAGACATTTTGAACGGAAATCATGGAAACGATAGTTAAGATGTCGTCAGAACACCCTAAATCTACAGACATGATGAGTAGCTTTGAAAGTGATGGTTCTAATGGAAACTCTGCCATACGACGACCCAAAATGGACAAAAGACCATCATTGTCTAGAGCAGACAAGTCATGCAAGGTTCTAAGAGCAACAAGCATAGACTCTCCTGCTGGGGCATCCATAAAGTCAAAGTTCAGCAAGTCATTAATTCCCATCGCTTTCAATTGAAGCAATGTAGCAGCTAAGTTAGTTCTTTGAATTTCTGGAACTGGCGCTGGCAACATCTCATTGTTGTATGCGTCTTTTGTGAATAACCGGTAACATTTACCAGGCCCTGTTCTCCCAGCCCTGCCAGATCTTTGATTTGCGGCTGCTTGCGAAATCGGTGTTACTACAAGAGAATCCATCCCGCTTTTAGGGTTGTAAATTTTTTGTTTCACAAATCCAGGATCAACAACATAGTAAATACCATCGATAGTTAGAGAAGTTTCAGCAATATTAGTTGCAATTACAACTTTTCTTTTTCCTTCTGGAGCAGGTTCAAAGATACGGGTTTGAACTTCACTAGGCAATGCTCCATAAACTGGCAAGATAATCAATTCGGGTGCATCCTTTAAACTCTTCATGCGGTTATACAGAATTTCACATGAAGTGTCGATTTCCTCTTGACCTGTTAAGAATAGCAATATGTCCCCTTTAGGCTCCGCTAAATGAATTTGCATAACAACGTTCACCGCTGCTTCCAAATAATCTGATTCAGGAGACTGTGTGTACATAATTTCAACAGGGAAAGTTCTTCCAGGAATAGTGAAGATCGGAGCATTGAAAAAGTACTCCGAAAACTTTTTAGACTCCAAAGTAGCAGAGGTTACAATAATCTTAAGCTCAGGTCTCTTCTTGACAGCTTTTTTCAACAACCCAAACAAGACATCAGTATTGATAGTACGCTCGTGGGCTTCATCTAACATAATACAGGAATACGACTTAAGATCTGGATCAAACAAGCATTCCTTCAAAAGCATACCATCTGTCATGTACTTAATGATTGTTTCTGGACTTGTGCAATCTTCAAAACGAATCGTATATCCAACTTTCTCCCCTAACCGACACCCATATTCTTCTGCGACACGTTTAGCAACACTCATTGCAGCAACTCTTCTAGGTTGTGTACATCCAATCTTTCCTCTTTTGGCAAAACCAGCTTCAGCAATGTATTGAGTTAGTTGAGTCGTCTTTCCTGACCCAGTTTCTCCAATAACGACAAGAATGCTGTTGTCAGTGATGGCTTGAACTAATTGTGTTTTCAACTTAAATATCGGCAAAGAATCTCTTTGTTCTTGAATAGACAAAGCCGTCTTTTGACCATAGGTAACTCTTCCTTCTTGCGTAACATGTTTATACCATTCAGGCATATCCTTGGTAGCAGCAGCTCGTGGCGCCATTTCCTCTTCCTCCACATCCACTTTCTTTCTCGCCATTGGGTCCTGAGTAGTGGCTCCGCGTTGAATGTTTCTATTCTTTTCATCCTCCTGCTCACGTCTACTCTTCGTTTTTGCCTCTTTTCTGGCTTTATGAAGCCCCGATTGCATGATTGCAGCTTGACCCAAGCTACCATCTGGATTTTTTACAACTTTCACAGGTTCAATGTCGATGATGTGTTTTCCGTACCCTTTCAGGAAATCAGGTTCGTCTTCTACCAATTCGATTTCAGTGTCTTCGATGTCATTGAGTTCATCTTCATCTGGCAAAACTCCATACTCATCATCGAAATCAGGCAAATCGCAATTCTTAAGAGCTCCAGCACCTCGCATCTGCTGTAATTCCCATCTCTCTTGCGAAGACATCCTGACTCGAGCCTTCTTAATTGGTTTGCTATCATCATCCATCTGGCGTCCTCTGGTTGGACTACCTACAGGATTCATGAAAACATCATCCCCTGCTTCGATGCAATTAGCTCCCGTCAGAACAGGTTTATTTGGCTTCAGATCTTCTCCAGAACTTTGGTCTACCTCTTTCATTGACAGCCCAATTTTGCCTTCATTCATATTAATGATCTTTACTTTAACGGTCTGGCCACGCTCAAGATAATGACTCACATTTTCCACTCGTTCAGAATTAATCTGTGAGATATGAATGAGACCATCAAACGTTTTCTCGAAACCCATCATATTGGCAAACGCCCCGAATGTGACAATTTTGTTAATCCGGGCATTGATAATCATACCAACTTCTGGCTTTTCGTGTAACTTTTGCTTAGGCTTATGATCTCTGTGATTTGAACTTTTTGGATACCTGTCCCCACTATGAGATCGGTGGCGGTGTCTTTTATCTTCTCTACTTCTCGATCTTCGTTTCCTTGAATGACGATCGTTACTCCTGGATCTACGATGATTATCATCTATTCTTCCATGCCTGTCCCGACTGTCTTCATATCTCCTTTGATGCCTGTCTCGACTATCTCCATCTCTCTTTTGATGCCTTTCATGGCTATTACTTCTTGATCTGTGTCTTCTTTTTCTATCAGACTGCTGTTGCTGTGGTGATTTTGCTTCTCTTTTTTCATCTTTCTTAATTTCAACTGTATTGCCCAGCATTTCCAGTTCATTCATCCAATCCAACTCAAGTTTTGGTTCTTCATCAGGAATAGCTAGTGCTGGAACTAATGCTTTCATCAACTCCTTGTCGTTCATATCCCTCTTATTGACAGGATCAGCGTTCTTAATCACGGAAGATTGATTAATCAAACGCAAAATTGTACCAATCAATGCATCGGATAACTATAAAAAGTGATTAAAAATACCAATATTTTAAAACTTACATCTCCTTCAGCATCTGCCTCAGCCAAAGCATTCTTAAATTTGTCAAAGGTAGGGTTTTGTTGAGCAAGGTGAATTAGAAATTCAGCCATACTGACTTCAGCTTCACCTAGATGGTTTTCTAATTCAGAGTATATCCTATTGACAATAGCCAAATGCTCTAATTTAGCAATTTCTTCCATAGTTTGTCAATAAATGTAAAAACAAAATACCCTACTATCATACGAACAACTTTCAAATTAGTATAGGAACACTTTTCCACTGTATGTCGGAAAAAAACCGTGGTAAGATAGTTGGTGGTGTCAAAAGCAAATTACAAAATAAAACAAATGAGTAATGCACAATTTATTTAAACCTTTATACGCATAATTTAAATGACATTTAAGAAGTTTATTGGGCAGTGCATCCGTGTTAGCTTAAAAATGTACAAGCTGTTCTCAAAAACTTGATTGGAGTTAGTTAGCAGCCATCATTTATTCATTTCAAGGACATTGTCCAAAATGTCTTCTCTATCACAGTTACGACCACCAATATCCTCAGACTGTGATTCGTGACTTTGGACGGATTCCTCGATTTCACCGTACTTGTCTTGTTCCTTACGTCCATCAGCCTCAACTCGTTCATCCTTCTTTTGGTTATGGCCTTTAACGACGTTTTTGGTTGCTATGATCTCCCAATCAAATGGGTCTGTCGACTTTCCTTTACCCTCTACAAGATTCTTCAGGAAGATGGCCCGCATGTATTCATAATCAGGCCTGTCAAAGTAAGTCAATTTCTTGAGAATTCCATTAATCTCAATGAAAGACTTTGGACAATCTTTGAATAATTGCTTGTCTGTGACGATCTCCTTCAAGTGCCCAGATTCTCTTTTAGTCAATACCGAACAGTTCCTCTAAAAGTAACCTTCTTCCTTGGCTGTCTCATCCTTTTCAACACTGATGATCTGCCTTGCTAAGCCGAAGTCGAAAATGTAGAAGGTGCTCTTGAAAGCCTCGGCTCCAATCGCGAAATTACTCGGCTTTATGTCGCGATGGATGAAGAAAGAGACGTGCATGTCTTGGATAGCTTGGCAACACTGAATACCGATTGGGAGTGTTGTGCTCAAAGACATCTTACGTTCTGGCAGCATTCGTCTCAAATCTCCCAGTTCAGTGCCCAACAAAGACATGATGATGTAGCAGTAATTGTTTGTCTTCCCAGAAGAGATCAATTTGCAGACATGCTTTGATTTTTGCATCTGCTTGATTACAAATAACTCCACCGAAAAGATTTTTAATAAATTTAAAATATGCTAATTAAACGTACACTTCAACAACTTGTCATCCTTGCATTTCATGGCTCCTTTGACATTGTTGAGTGATTGCATCAGGTAAACAGACCCACAAGAACCTCCACCGAGTTTCTTCTTGACAATGTAGGTGTCTCTGACAACATCCCCGACGTTGACTACTAAAGGTTCAATAGGTTGCGCGTCAGTCATAGCATAAGAACAAAATAAGTTTGATTGGATGTATAATGGCTTGTTTTAATCAATTAAATTAGGATATTATGAAAATGAAGCTATTTATTTAAATTTATGATCAATCATTTTAAAAATTATGTACATTTAGTCTTTATCACAATAAAGTTGATTGACATTATTCAAAAATAAGTTGTTTTAACTATTTCAAAAGAACAAATTTGCTTCTTCCTTTCGAATCTTAATAATTGTTGCAATTAATTAATGGATAAAACCTAGTCTCGCACGTGATAGGCTTGGATACTGAATCACTATTTAGAATTGTATCTTGTGTTACTTGACCGATTACTGCCTTTTCGTGATCTTACAGAATCAGAAACATTATAACAAGGATGTGTTATCTCCGAATAGATTTTGCGCATATTACCACCTGTGTTTGCAAAGTATTCCTTCATCGGTTGTTGCTTACAATTGTCTAAAGAGTTGTTGATATCTACCATTAACCAAACTTTTAATTTTTTACGTTCACTTTCCTCGATACATTTGTAGAATAAAAAGGTAACCTCGCTTGGTTGAATAATATATTCGTATTTGTGAAGCTTTCATCAACAATTCATTATGGTAACCAAAATTACCATGCGGATACAAAATTCATGTTGCAATACTGACTTACTCTCACCTCCTTTTGGATCTATACGTTCAACTAATCCATCCAATACTTCCCGTGCTATAAGCTGTATCTCCCCAAGTTCATGAATAGGTCTCATCTTTTCAATTGCCAAAGTTTTTTCATATTCACATAATTTTTGAAGCTATTCCAACTCATCCAGAAGTATGTAACAAAATCATTTCAGTTTTAATATTTTCTTTACTATTTTGAGCAAGATTGTTGAAATGCTCTATAACCATAATACAATAACAGATACTAATAAATTATAAATTTATAAATTACATTTGTTATGGAATAAATGACAGTCATTGTCTGTACATCCCATAGTCTTTTCGTTCTTTTGTCGGCATCTTCACCAAATAAATTGACAACACATCTCCCGTCGAGAAACACAGTTAGATTGGCTCCTTAATTTTGCCATCCTTCTTCAAAATTCTACAAAACACATCATGAACTGTTCCAAAAGCAGAAGTATAATAGTCTGTAAATTCAGTCAAATCAGAGCAGATTAAACAAATCGAGTATTTAACCAGCATATGCTTTTATATTAACTAAGTAACATTAGATAGGTACATGTTTTTGTCAGTAACACGCAAATTTTATCGGAAAAAATGAATATCATCTACCAATAATCAAAATCAAACAAAATACATAGTAAAGAATATTCCTGATTCAAAATTAGGTCATTTAAATTCAATTGATTTGCACAAACAACTATATACATTTTGATATATTAACTTTTAATTATTTACATTAGGCTGTTTTGAAAATTGACGATGCTTAAACTATTTGGTATCAGTGCAGAGGTAAATTTGTTATTTCTAGGGCCTTCTTTCGCATATTATTATCCACGTTTTTTGCATATTAATTTGTATGCAAATAACTATTCGGTGAAACTAATTATTTGAAGAGACCTTACTTATATAAGCCAGTACAGTCGCGATAAAAACAAACTCACTTTAGATTTGTCTTAATACGTTTTTGGAACGTTGAGACTGCTCGTGATGGTCAAAAACATTGTTGTATGCACTGTTTGTCTGTTTCGTCATATTTTACAAACCAATAACTTTCAAATTGTCTACTACTTTTCATTCCTTTAACCGTCTTATTCATATTTTTTGCTTTTAGGAAATGTTCTTATTTGGAAGCTCATCCAGTCCTTTTGATGCCGACATCGAAACGGTGACCTCACCAGACTTAAAGGGGGAAAATTGGAGTTTGTTGATGGATATTTGTGATAAGATAAATGAGGAATGCAAAGAAGAAAAGCAAGTTACTGCTTTTCTCAACAGTGTTAAGAAACGACTCAATAATCGTGATGCTAATATTGTTTTTTTGTGTGTAGCGTTGTTAGATGCTTTATGGAATAACTGCCCTACACTCAGGAAGGATATTTCTAAGAAACCGATGGTTGAGACTATAAGGAGCTTGTGTACGGGAAGCGACTTTCAAGTTGGTGAAAAGATGAGAGTTGCATTGGCTAGTTGGGTTAAGAATGAGTGTACTCAAGACATGACTTTGGCTTTGCTTATTGCTCTATACTCAGACCTCAAAAGAGATGGTTTTTCCTTTGAGCCTGAAACAGAGATCGCCAAAAAAAAGGCCCAATTTGTCGACAATCCAGACTATGTTAATTCAGTCGAAGAAGAAGAACAACTCTTGCAGGCAATTGCTCTTTCACTTCAAATCAATGATGAAAAAAGACCTAACAAGTCAAAAGCTACTACCAAGGACCTCAAAGAAAAGATCGATGAAATTTACCCTTCGCCATTCTTTGGTGAATCTGCCAGAAAAGAATCATGCAGCAAAGAAGATTCTGCAACAGCAGGTGCAAATGATATGCATTTTAAAGTCCGTGTTTTGTATGATTTCGAGGCAGGAGAGGACAATGAACTGACGATTGCTACTGATGACGTAATCACCGTCACAGACTCATCCGATCCTAATTGGTGGAGCGGCAAATCACATCGCGGAATGGGTTTATTTCCGGCCAGTTTTGTGTCAACAGACTTGGAATGCGGTGGTAATGGGCATGACTCATGCTTAAATGGATCATTAAAGGAACCAAAAATTGATATGGATGTTTTAATAAACTGTATAAATATGATGGAAGCGATTGATCCACGCACTACTGATTCCGATCCTTTTGAAGTACTTGAGCTTGAACAACAGGTAGAAGATATGGCACCGCTTGTGGAGGAAAAAATAGTTGAAATTGATAATGCACATGCTGAGTTGAGTAGAGTTGAAGCTGCAATTAGAAATGTACTTGCTATGTACGATGAGGCAATTCACGACTTGGTTCTTGAACACGAAAATGCCGGGCCTTCTCAATGGAGAAATAGTCAGATGTTGCCGAATGAACAGATGATGTATGGCCAACAACCTCAGATGAATCAAATGTATTATCAACAACAGCAGTACAATCCTCAAATTATGTATGGGCAACCTCCGCAAATGATGCCAAATCAAGGAAATCTCCAGGATCCAAACTTCCCCCAACAACAACACAACCCAATCCCTTACCCACAAGTTCCTCAACAAGCCACACAACAAGCCCCGCATCAAGCTCCCAATCCAATGTACTACCCTGTCCAGCCAAATCACGAATACCCCCAATATTCACCATACCCTCAACAAACTCCAGGAGCCCCTCAACACCAACAACCATCCTATCAATATCCACAACAATAACAAGAAACAAATATATATTTTAAAAATATTTAATGACCATACATTGTATAACTTATTTAAAAGACATAATTTACAAAAGAAAACATTTACTACAAGTTGTCATAAATTTTTTATCTATTTCTTTGTGTACCTTATAGTTTGTATTATAAAATGATGTACTTCTTTTATATCTTACTCTTTAAAATTCGCATGATATCATTTCTCGAAAGTTTTTAGAGTAAATGGGAAGTGATTTATGAACTTTTCAACTACATACTACCTTTCGTGCAATTACATGATACTAGAATGTGATTGTGCTTGGAAGCATGTAATAACATCGAATGATATTTTGGTTGTATTACCAAGTAACATTTGTGCATATTTATATTTGTTTCTTATCAATGCAAAGGCACAAAATGGATTCAATTATAAGGGGTACAAAACGATTGATTTCAGGTTAAATCACAATTTTTACTTTTTCGATGTAACAAAGTAATCAAAATAATCGTCCTTGGCAGATTTATATTCTCCCTACATTTCCCCTGTGAATTGATCGATTTTCCACCATTCCATTAGCTCGTTTTTTACAACACATTAATTATGTATTGGATGTTCGCTATTTTGCCTTTGATCGTTCTGAAACCTATCTTAACAACGAATCACTTTAAACTAACCGATTTTACTTTAAATAGACCAAAAGAAATTTGCAATATGAGTGATGATAAAACTATCTATCAATTTACCGTTAAAGGAGCTAACGGAGAAGATGTTTCTCTAGAAAAGTATCGGTAAGTTTTTTGATGTTGCCTATGTAACCAATTGATTTAGCGGGAAAGTTGTTTTGATCGTCAATGTAGCTTCAGCTTGTGGATTGACAACTGCTAATTATGAGCAATTGACAATTCTTTTGAAAGATTACAAGGCAAAGGGACTTGAAGTTGCTGCCTTCCCATGTAATCAATTCGGACACCAAGAAAGTGGTTGTTCCCTCGATATTGAAGAAAAGATGACTGGGAAGTTTGGAATTGAGGCTGATTTCTACGACAAGATAGACGTTAATGGGAAAAGTGCTGCCCCACTTTATGTCTTTCTCAAGAAAGAACAAGGGGGTACCCTTATCGATGCAATCGTAAGTTCCCTAATCACCACCCTAATTACCAGCCATTATTTGTAGAAATGGAATTTCACCAAATTCTTGGTGGACCGCGAAGGAAAAGTGATTAAGAGATACGGGCCAACCACTGAGCCAAAGTCATTTATCAAAGACATCGAACAACTTTTGTAATTTATGCTTCTTTTTTATGATACGAATAAATCATCTTTTTGATCACAGATTATTCCATACCCTTAACACAAGATACCTGTTCATCTTTTTATGTGTCAATTAGTTGTTTCAATGAAAGTAAATGACATTTATCAAAGGACACGCCAAACCAACATGTTAACACTTCTTTGAAAGTTTGATTTTTTAAATAAATTGCGTTCCAATTGAATTGTAAATGGAGTGTGGGGACTATTTGTATTTTAAAAAATTACAAAATTAACTTCTAAATATTATAATGTCGGTTCGATAATATAACCAAAATCACAAGCAAATATTAAACTTATTATTTTCAGCTCAATTTAAAGTGCAAAAAGATGTCGCCATCCCGATACCTGTTTGTTTTTTCTCAGGTTCACCCTGATTTTCGATCTGCCGAATTTAAAGCTGTCACCGAAATCTTTGACATTCCTTTTGATGAAACATTGATAAATAAGAAGGTAATACCATTGATAATTAATGGATATTAATTATTTTTTTAAATGTCGTAAAAATTGTATACTTTTTGTTGTAGGAGTATTTGTATGTCTTGGAAATGGCTACGATAGAACATGTGCAGCAGATACTTTCGAGGGCGATGCTCGTTAAATATGCCATTCAAATTTATGGAAGTGGAGATGACCATGGAAGAATGCACGTCGAACTTAAAAAGAAAGCACATTTGTTTGATAGATTTAATGTTGAAGGACAATCTTTTGCAATTAGAGTAAGACCTTTTGGGAGAAAAAAGAGACTTAAGTTATATGAATGAGACTATTGCTGGGTACGGTCAATATTTGCCCCTGCAAAATGCAAACATCGATCTTGTTAATCCTACTAACACTTTTAATATTGTTGAGCAGTATAATGAGAAGGCAAAGGGGTTCGAGTTGGAAAAAGTTATGTTTGGAAGATTTATTGGATTCGGAAGTGGGCACCTTAAAACAAAATACAACTTGAGAGATCGTTCGTACATCGGAAACACAACGATGGACCCAGAATTATCATTTATTCAAGCTAATTTAGTCAAAGCAGACAAAGGCAAGATTGGACTTGATCCTTTTGTGGTAGGGTCCCTTTTCTTTTTTGCATTTAACGATTGTTTATTTAAGGGAACTGGGGATTAATTTTACCGCTCGCTGAATTCGGTTGCTACGTTACAGGTACCGAATTAAACTACCAAATCGCACGCTCCATTGGAAAAAGTTCTCGCGTAGGCGAAGGTTTATTGACAGAAAAGACTACTCATCGTGCAAATTTTGAACAATACGGCCTTTTAGACAAATTTATGTACCATTGCCATGCGGATGCTAGTCATCATGAATTGTGGCGACTCCAAAAAGATGGCTCCGGGATATATGACATAGTAGTTGCTGATCCTGCTTATGGCATTCGGGAAAAAGCCAGGAAAATTGGTTATAAGACAAGGAAAGACCATTGGACGATGCCTTCTTCCGAGCATCAAGTTCATTTTCCTGAAAAACAAACCTATGATATTACTACAATGAATTTAGACTTGGTCAATTTGGGAGCTAGAAATCTGGTTGTTGGAGGCCGAATTGGTTATTGGTTTCCAGTATTTCCGCAAGAGTAAGTTTTTGTAATTAAATGTATCGTGTAGTTATTTTGAACCATCTATTTCTAAAATGATGTTTCTACTCATTATGAAGTGCATCAAGTAGATGTTATTTTGAAGTGTTCATTATAAAGTAGATCTATTTTATTGCACAAAGATGAGCTTTAAAAGACACTATAGATACAAACATAAGATTGGAATAAATTTTTAAAAGTTATTGTCAAACAAAACACAATATTTTCGACATCCTTTGTTCCTTTTATTGACAGCAGACAAAGTTTGTTTGACCTTCGTATTTGTCGAAATTAGTTACAGAATCTTTACAAGAGAATCCTTCAGGACATGAATCTTTATCATTTAGTCCGTCGCACAGAATTGAGTTGTGTTTTCCTAGAGTTGCGATAGACATTCCGACGGGGCAAACTAAAAAATTCAGATTAGATTGAGATTGATAATTACAATAAATATCAGGAGTAGGTATGATTTGAATTTTAAAGATAGACACAAGAAGACTTTATAAATCAAAATAAAAACAAATTAGGCACAGTTGAACGGATTTAGACAAAATAAATCACATTTAGAGAAGAATATAATAACATTCGACAAATCCGACTAGCATTAGATACGAATTTAGCAACATTAGACATATTATGATTACTTTAGATAGGAATTTAGTAACATTAGACAAATTCGAATAATATAAGCAAAATTCGACTAGATAAGAAAAAACTTAAATTATCCAAAGTTCATTACCTGGGAAGACGGCATTGGATTTAGGAGCACAGCAGACATGTTGATTGGCTGTCAAACTAAAAATGCACTCAGCCACAGGACTATTGCAGTCTGAGGCTGTAGAACAGGAATCAGGAGTGATTCTTTCATTCCATGCATAATAACAAACATTGACGCTATTAATAGAACCGATCCCCAACATACTTGCAATCATAATAATAAGTTGGATAGAAGAAAAGGTGAAGGAAGTAATGTGTTGCATGATTTAAAAAGATAGGTTATTTGTGAGGAGTGAAGGCAATATGATGATCTTGAATCGTTTCCCGTTTCCTTTTATAGAGCTCGATTTGGAACCGTTGATAGAGCGTTTCATTAGTTTAAGCTAGAAGGAGCTGCTCACCTGTGTTTGACATGTACCATTATGTTTGCCTATAGTCAATTATAGAAACTTTTATTATTCTAAGTAAATAAATGATACTCTGCATAGACCTTTCCAATGAAAAAGATTTCTTTTGCACAAATTTTTAATGGTTTTCAAATATAATCAAGGTGATTAAGGTTTAATTTTTATGACACGACTAACAGTCTCACCTTTGTGTGTGCTGAGGAGCCGTAGTGCGTTTCATGAGACACTTTTTGAGTTATGATTAAGAAGTCATATTTGCTTAGTGATCTAAAATACGATTCCTGATTTTTGTTCACTTCCTAATCTAGGAACATTAATCAAACAAACATATTAATCTTTATTGTCTAATATTTTATTTATAAATTTTATATTTTTAGATATTCAGATGATGTCGTTCCTCTTCATCCTTCTTTACGCCTCGTTGCTAACTGTGAGCAACCACTTGGTATCAAATATTCGAGGTGAGTTTTAGACACATTAAAAAGTCTAATAAATTGCAATAAACAAAAATTGCAATGTAATGATTGGGCACCTGTGAGTCTTGGTGCTGCTTACTCACAAAAAATATGACAACATCCTTTTACACATTCACAAAGTTAAAAAGATACAAATATTTATACACCAAAAAAATGTCACTCGCCTTTGTCTAGGCGGTGTATGACAAAGAAGACAAAAAAGACCGAATAATAATAATTAATCGAACCATTTCAAATAGAATTGCATCAATTCAACCAAAATATGTTCAAGTATGTTCCAATTTGATGAAAGTTTCAGGTGCAACTCGGATAAACATCAAATGCAATCATATCAATCATCTCTCAACATTGCTATTGCAATCCTTTTATCACAATCTAGTTTGTTTTTTGATAACAAATGGTTATTTGTATCAAAGCAAAAAGAGACTAAACATCCTTTCTGTGACGACCAAAAAATAATTATACTTTCCTACTTTTTCAACTTGTATTTGATATTTGAGTGTATTTGGTGTGTATTGGATGTTGTCAAAATTGTAGTAATGAATTATTTTTGGGATGTCTACTCACGTATACTGATAATTATATGGTGTCTACTACTTAGTGGTGCAAGTAAAAGTAGAAGTTGGTATAAGTTGATTGAAGTTGGTAGTTGTTTGATCATGGGATTATCCATTAATTTGTGACTTTTTTGCAAAAAGAGAAAAGATGTGGTCGTTGAAGGTCTCCAAGTTACATCATACCTTACACACCTTCTCATATACCAAGATTAGTTGCGGGGCTTGCCCTCAACAAAAATTACATCTTTTTTGATGATTTGTTTAATAATTATTTTTTAGACGTTTATTGGTGTTTGAAAAAATAAAGAATACAGAGGTTGACGAAGCGGCATACGTTACCAGGGACATTTTCAAAATTGAGAATGTTAGACAAAGAATTTTTAATTCATAGAAAATATATCTAGATATTACACACAAAAAAGAAGTTTAAGAAGGCGTTGATTTATTTATGAAATGAGAGAGAAGAGAAAAGAATTCTTCTACACAATATATTTAATGAGATATGAAGTCATTATAACAATTTAAAAATTTGTTCGGCCACCTCAAACGCTCATTATATAAGATTCACAAATGATGTATTTGCAATTCACTTTGACTAAATCTCATCCTGGATTTTGGTTGCCATCCCCACACTCTTTTGTTATTATTGTTGTTAAGGTTGTTAATAAAAAAGTTATCATATAGGAGAAGGTGTTATATAATTGCATATTTATTACTATCCTTGTACTTTAGAAGATCGAGCAATAAGCACCACCTTTGATGTCACTTTTACTTGGGTCTTTCAAGTGATTCCTTCAGCACCCCTTATCATTAATTAAAAAAGTACTACAAAAAAGAGTAGCGCTCACATCAGACCGTCCATTTATCACTTTGGGCGACAACACCCCACACCACTCTACTTACTTACATCAAATAATAAAATTGATATTTGTATATAAATAAGTGCTAATATTTTTATATTCATTACCATTTATTAACTTCAGACACGCGTACTTTTAGAAAAACACTTGTCTACAAAAATATTATTTTAGCAAGATATCATGATGAGTAATGAGATTGATGCGGGTCCTTCTGAAACAAGTCTCACTCCTCAATCTACCAGAAGCACTACTCCTGAATCAGTCAGAAGCATTACTCCTGAGTACAAGAGAAGCATTACCCTCTTTGACAACAATGACACCACTGGACGGGTTATGCTTAATGTAGGAGCTCCGTCCGTGGGCGTTTTGAGACGTGCTGCCGTATTGATAAATGAAGCCTCTCAGGCCAGACTTGTATGTTTTAACACAAAACTAACAAATAAACGGCTTTCTTAGACATCTGAACTTGACAGTGACTGTTTACTTTTACAGTATGGCTCCCCTCTTGGAGATGAAAGGTGTCTGGAAGCTTTGACACTCTTTCTCAACAAAGAATACCAACAACCTGTCAATAAAAATGATCTCGCCATCACGGCTGGTGCTTCAACGACGCTCGCACTCTTACTTATTTCCATATTTCCAAACAAATGTAGAATATACACTGAGGAGTTGACTTACTTTGTAGCTTTAAAATCCTTTTCTTTCTTAAGTTATGATACATGTCCGGTTGGTTATAAGGATGATGGGATTGACGTTGATGAGCTGGAACAGATCTGGACCCGTGATTTAACAGACGAGGTTCACAAAAGTGACAACAAAGTTAACTATGTTGCTTGTCTTTACTTGGTTCCTCATTTCCATAATCCTACTGGATCGTGTCTAAGCGATGGTAAGTCTTTAATACAAACCACCTTTAAACCACCTATTCCAGAAAAATGCCACAAGCTAATCAAACTAGCTCGTCGTTTCAAAGTCCTTATCATTTCCGATGACGTCTACAACCTCTTATCATACGAAGGAAAACCACCAAAGAGATTGTTTGCTTACGACAGTATAGCAGATAAAGACTACGGTATCGGGTGCGTCGTCTCCAACAATTCCTTCTCCAAAATCCTTTCGCCAGGCATCAGACTTGGCTGGTTGGAAATGCCCGCAATGATCAAAGAACGATACTGGCTGAGAAGGTAAATAATTGAAGAAAACGTCACCCTTTAAACGCATAAATAAATAATCATTAACCTTCTTCAAATATATTTAATTTGTGATCATCAACCACACGCCCATTACATCTCTTTTTATTTATAGTCCGATTTTGAACTCCGGAGGTGGATTGAATTATTACATGGGTGGTGTCTTAGCCTGTATTTTAGAACTCGGTGGATACGATCATTTGTTACAGTCTATCAGAACAGACAATGGCATCAAGATGAGACATTTGATTTCTGTCTGCAATCAAAAACTTCCAAAGGATTTTAAATTCTACTCTGAACCTAAGGGAGGATATTTTGCCATGATAATGGTTCCGCTTAGAATCAATGCACAAGGCTTGCTAAACTTTTTGAGATATGTTTGCGGAATCAGACTTCATTCTGGAGATATATTCTCAGCTGCTGGTCAAAACACCAAAAATGAAAGAAGTATTTACTTGAAAAATTCCCTCAGAGTTTCAATTGGTTACTTAGAAGTGCCAGAATTCAAGGCTGCTATTTACGACCTGGTAGATTGCATCAACACTTATGACTCAACTAGAAAAGACGCTTAATATTATCTAACCTATCATTCTCCTCAATAAATCCATTGATTCAATATATTAATTGTATTTAACTTCCCTGCTTACGTCTATGCCTACTAAATGTATGGTGATCATATATTCCAGAGGAATATGAATATGATGCACATTTTATAAAGTAAATACCGCATTTATAGAAGGTATTTGCGAGAATCGGGATCTTTTTTCATGGCCAAATAAAGTATTAATCTAATCCTGCTTCTTGCTTTGGCATTAGTCATATTGGGACTCTATACTAGCATTCATTTACTTTTTACAACCTCTGGTTTTAATTTTCTATGTAATGCTTTTTAATATTAAATAAATTAGTGATTGTTTATTAATACTGGTGTTTAATCCTTACAGAATCGTATTTTTTTGTAATTAAAATAATAATGTCATACTAGAAAGATCGTCATTAATAACAATTATCAATAAAGATCTACTGTTTAAGACCGGAAAATAATTATGTGGTTTTTTTGTTGATCATCCAAAATAACTTCCTTCATATAGTCAGTCGTCGTATTCTTTTATTAATTTAATTAATTACCAAGGATCGTTTTATCTCATCTAACACCATCATTTATAACAATGCATAATCACGTTTGACCTTTGGTTACACAATTTAATAACTACAATTATATTGTGTATTTGGATGATGATGCACAATGTTTTTTTGGCTCATCAAATTTGAGATGTGATGCCTTAAACAGATACTCTCTATAAGATTCGGTGTTTCCCTTCATCAAATGACAAGTGTCGTCAAAAAAGGTTGACGCGACAATACACATTCACTTTTAATAATCCGTTACAAGACCCCATACTACTATAGAATCTATCATATTTACGGGTGAAGTGCTAGTAGTTGCGTTAACATTGCGATCATCGCCAAACCGGTTTCTGGTTGCATTTAATTGCAGTTAAAAGGATTAAGTCTACCTATACACATACATACATCTACTACTTACCATTTACTACCACTGAATAATCGTATGGTTATTAATCAACACACAAACCAAAAGGAAATACAAAGGCAATACACAGGGTTGGCGTCGACAAAAAATGGTTGATAAAATATAGTTGGTGTGTCTTTTGTTGTCAGATACAACTTTACCAAAAAGAGCGAGTCAAGCTTCTGACCTTTAATAGAAACTCCAATTCACCCCCGAATGTGTAGAACCTTCATTACCAAATAGTGTCATTTTTGTAATTAACCAAATAAATTAACTTTTTACACGATTCGAAGACACATTTATTATCCTTACACCTTTTGGTGCGTTGTGAAAGACATCAATTATGGGAATTAAATTAGGTATGAGTTGCCTGTCGAGTCAGAGACGAACACAAACAATGTCAACATAAATTGGGAATAATGGAACTTTAATTTTATTACCTTTTGTTAGTTGGAAAATTTAATAGGGGCAGAATGATAGTGTGTGCAAAAAAGAAGATTCGGACACATCAAAACAAACCTCATAAATCCTGAGTGAGGCTAAAAGACTTTGGTATAGAATACTTTCTCTCTCATTTATACTATTTAGACGATGGCCTTGGCATGACGCATGTCGAAGAGACCTTGACAGCTGATTTGAAAGTTGCGCGAGGGTAAGGTACCTTTAATCAACAAAAAAGTATCTACACATCATATATCTATACTTTTCCATATACTGAAAGCTTCAGCCAATCATTTTGCGGACTACTGCCTAAAAGGTCTGTCTCTTCACGATTATGTATACATATGCAAATACTAAAAATCGCAGTTACTTTTGTTGGAACAAGTCAAGAATTGTGTCTTTTTATGGTGGTTTCTTTGTAATATTGTCCTGTATTATTTATGTGTATGCGTATCAGTTGTATTTATAAATATTTTTTCAAGCCAAATTTAGTAGTCAAAGTGGGATTGAAATTGTATATTCTTTTAACACCCCATACATTTTGGGAATAAATTTTAATGTTACAATTCATATTAGTTATTATTATTACCCTCTCTCTCACTTTTTACTACCATCGGAAGATTCATGGGCTCGTCACATTCTTGCCTATTGTATTGTCATCTTTCTGTTAATGGTAGTAGCTGTCAATCATTTTATTACCTTTACAACGTTAAAATTGCGTAAATACAATTCTTTCGTTAAGTTTCATGCTCGAATAAGTATTCAAACTTTCGTGTGTAATTTTAATTGCCTTGGTTAATTTATTTTTAATTCCATTGTTACAACTAATTAATTAATATTTAACAAATATTTAACATCTACATTTTAATGATTCAACTTCATCCACTACTAAATTATTCCAGAGCCTCAACATGATTGGTCCACTTTTGCCTTATATGGCAAAAATCCGTCGATCATATCAATCGAATGATATAGTTGATCGATTGAATTATTTCTACACTGCTACAATAATCATGATTGCCGCCATCACACTTGCAGCTACTCAATACGTAGGAAAGCCAATACAATGTTGGGTGCCCCCTGAATACACTGGAGCATGGGAAAAATACGCAGAAACGTATTGTTTCATCAAAGGGACTTATTTCCTCCCAATAGACAACGACATCGATGATTCTTATTCGCAAAGAGAAAATCCAGAGACTCAGGTTTCTTATTATCAGTGGGTACCTCTGGTACTATGCTTGCAGGCCTTTCTTTTCTTTTTCCCTAGTTTAGTATGGAGGTCTTTTAATTTTAATTCAGGTCAGTTTATCGAACAGTTTTTTCTCAATTTAGCTCCATAGACACTCTAATAGCACTTAATCAACATAAAATTCACCAAAATGGTTCCACACAACCTTGAGTATTTTGGTTATAACACAGCAAAGCTGTATCCAAATATGTAGTTGCGACAAATATTCACTTATTTTGTCGTCCATTTGTGAAAGGATTAAAATCTATGTAGAAATTATTCAATAATGCAGAAAAGAGCATTACACTTTAATAATACAAAAGTACACGGACAATAAGATATTATTTTATTTATAATCAAAATGTTATAACTTGTTGATAAGCAATAACGCTTTAAATATTAAAATTACTTGTGTGAAGTAGCGGTGAAGTTTGTATCTTACTAAATTAGTTAGAAAGTGGGATGTTTTTAACTTACTATTAATATAAGATTGGAATGCCTTAAAGATTAATTACATATTTAAGAATATTCAGTTGTTCCAAGAATGTGATTTTGGTGATCTAAAAATAAACAAATAATTGACAAAAATTATTCTTTGGTCCAAAGGTCTTGAACTTACACATCACAGACAGTGTAGTAAAGCATTACTTGCTAAAATTTATACACATGTAATAATCCACCTAAATGATCACATATATTGGCGAGACTTGATTATATGCAAAAATTTAGCCCATTGCACCACTCAAACATAATCAGCCTCGTCACACTACACAATTCAACGTGCATAAAGGCATAAAAAGTGTTGGTAATTAATTTTATATCTCCTAATAACACTTAATCAATCCAATCTACAACCAAACGACATTTTATTACCCCATAAATAATACCTTTTAACAATTGAACTGCCAATTAAACTTCTTTTGAACTTTAATTTATTGTTATCGGTACATATATTCTAGAAATGACAAAATTTACGACATCGTTGAAATTGAACATGAATTGAAAAATGTTTGTTTGCTTATACGTCTTTTTTATCTATCTTTTCCAAAACTAGAATCACTGCTCCTCCACAACAAACCGTAATCGGTAGAGGCAAAATATAAATTTTGTTGACAAGGCAGATATAAAAATCATTTATTCTATCAAATATTTTGTTTTGGACTTCCATTGACTTTATTTTTTTGTTGACATCAACTGTTTATTATTGGTAATGGATTTCCTTGCTGGCGACATCTTTAATTACCTCCATAAAGATGATGCTGGAGGAGATGTAGTGGACAAAATAAGCTATTATTATACACCCACCATACTAGTAATTTCATCTCTGAGTATAATGACCATTTTGTTTGTAAATCAGCCGATCCAATGCTGGACACCTCCAGAATTTATGGATTCATGGGAGTCTTATACAGAGACGTTTTGCTTTGTCCAATCTACTTATCATACCCCCGAATGTGAGGGAGATGAATGTTTTTTTGGTAGTGGGGAAAAGACTAAGGTATCCTTTTATCAGTGGGTTCCTCTAGTTTTATTATTGCAAGCTATGTTGTTTAAGATGCCTTTGTTAATATGGACTAATATTAGAAATAAAACAGGTTCCTTGTTTTTAAATTTTTGTTAAAATAATTTTTGCAGGAATTAATGTCAAAAGTATATTAAACAACGCCGCCATGATCAAAAAGAAATTCGACAAAGGAGCTAGAAATAACCAAGTTGATAAGGCTGCATCTCACATGATTGAGGCTCTTGAAATGCAACAAGATCTTAAATCAACTGGATGGTTTGCGAACACCCTAGGGAAAAGAAATGGTTCCTACCTAGTCAGTTTATACTGCTTTACCAAGGTTCTCTACGTCGTGAATGTAATAGTTCAATTCATCATCATGAATGCCTTTTTAGGATCTAAATATACATTTTGGGGTTATGGAATTTTGCAAGATTTGATTAATGGAAAAGAATGGGAAGAATCTGGTCATTTTCCAAGGGTATAGTTTACCTTTATTTAAAAATATATTAAAAACAAGGTTTATTAAAAATGATAGTATGATGAGACAAAAAAATTAAATAATTATTTAGACTTGTTCTTTTCTTTAGCTTTCTTACATGGCTTTCTTTTCTTCTGAAGACGAGTTAGATTCTCTTACTGTTCTTTATTTAACACACGACCCTTTTCCAACAACCCATCAGTTTCCTTTCCCATTTTTAGACGAGCCTGTTCAATTTCATATTCTTTAGCTCTTTTTTCTTTAACCTTTTTTTCTTCATCTGTCCATTCTTTTTTGGCTTAGAATTAGCTGAGGCAGTGAGACTGGATCTTAACTTTTTATTCTTTGCATCCTTTGCTTTACTATAATCCTTCAAACTGACATATCTATCCAACAACCATTTCTCACCAGCACTGACAACACTCTTTTTTTCTTGTACAGTTGTTCTCCAATTGTATCCAACTCAGCCTTCTTCATGTCTTTAAGACTTTCTGGTCTTAGTTTGGGTTCCACTAAAGTGAATTCTTTCTCACATTCTTCACCTTGAACAACAACACGGGTACACTTGAAGAGTGTGATGCCTGATGCAGAATACCTTTTTCAAATACGTAAGCAGACCATTTGGGGAGATCAATTAAATCAGCCATTACCAACTCAGCCAACTCTTTATTCAAATAAAACTAAAAGTTCTTAAAAATAAAAACTAATAATAATTTGTTCAATTAACTGAATTGGCATTAATTTACCTAATCAGTGAATAAATTTCACTCCTTTCTTCTCTTTCAACTAATATTATTAATTTAGGTGACGATGTGTGATTTTAATGTTAGAGTGTTGGGGAATATCCATAGATGGAGTGTTCAATGTGTATTAAGTAATTTGAAATTTTCGTTAATTAATCTCTTGTTCTTTAGTGATTAATATGTTCAACGAAAAAATCTTTATCTTCTTCTGGTTCTGGTTTTTGTTGATAGGATTTATTTCGGTGTTGTCGATGATCTGGTGGACTTTGGCTACTTCGATTCATGCAAATCAGAAGGAATTTGTTATCAAGTATTTGAGATGTTCCGGCGCTGTTTCAGATCACTTGAATCAGGAAGAATCAGACCTCGTCAATTATTTCACCAGATCTTTCCTCAGAGCAGATGGCGTCTTTTTGCTAAGAATGATTCAGGTATTAAAACAAATCTTTTTTTATTACTAATTCAATTACAGACCAATGGCGGCGACCTTTTGGCAGGAGAGATGACAAATGAGCTTTTCGTTAGATACAAAAACAAAATATCTGATGAACACAGCAAAGCAGTGACTGATAGTCCACACTCAACAAATTATAATCGTTAATAATGAGATTAGAAGAAGCTTAACATATAATATAAATAAATATTCTATTGTAAAATTAAACACACTAGTATAAATAAATCGTTTTATTTAATTTATTATTAAAACGACAGAGCAAATGACGAAATTAATCTTGTTTAACCATATTTAAAGTTGTAGCAGAGATGAGTGTTTGTTTACACATTACATGAACAGTGATCTCATCATTTTTCAGCTTCCTCCTTTGGCATCATAGTTGGAATAATCTGATCCAAATCACCATTAGAAGCCAAGTGCTTTTTTGAGTCAACATCCATATCACACTCATCAACTTGAAGGAATAAAAAGGGTTTAGGCTCCATTAGATTATCATCATCGAAGACTTGCAACTCAATACCAGTCAATCTATCTCCGAGTGGTGTTTGGATGCCATTTACATTAATTAACTTCTCCATTGCATTCAAAAAAGGAACCACTGATTTGAAGTTACCTGGAACTGATAATAACTCGGATATTCTCTGAATCGTGAACGGTGCTTCTTCAAACCCAAAAAACCTTTCCTTCAACTCTCTCAACTGGCGGATGTATAGTTTAGCTAAGTCCGATTCGTCACCAGATCCTGTAACGAGTCCAGCAGTGCGTCCCAATAGTTTTTCATATGTACTGCAAATCTCCCAGATAAAAACGTTCTTGACTCTGCACCACTCAAATACAGTCACTCCTTTTTGTCCGACGAAGGTGAAATAGTTCCGTAATGTAAAATGAGCAGCTTCTATCTTTTCTTCATTCTAAAGAATTGATTAAGTAATAGTTGTATGATAGTTTTAAGATTACCTTTTCTACCTCAGCAAACAAATCTATACACTCATTATATTGGTCTAATTCGCGTCTAAGTCCCACTTCATCCATGATTGATATCTTTAATTTATAATAATAGCAAAAATCACTTTATTTATGCACAATCAAATGCAATGTTATCTCAGCCAAACAAACATTGGAACGCCGTTTATTCCAAAGTCATGTCAAGACTATTTATAGTTCAAATTTTTAAATGGCACAAAATTGTGACTAAAGTTGAACACTTGCAAAGTGCGCACTTATGTTGAAATAATGTGATTTAACAAAGAAAAAACGTGCTCTTTCTAGTTACTCGCTTAATACAGATTAGTTTGGGGAATCAAGATGTGTCACATTTATATTAATTCAATGAAATTGATGGTACTAACTGATTAGTCAGAGCAACCCAATAAAGTGATAAATGTATTTCCTTTATTTTGGTTGTTTGATTTTTGAGACGTCAAAATAAAGCAACTTTCGATCACACGTGTGTATTTTCAAAATATATAAACATCTTAAAGTTCTACATTTTAATCAACTTAAGTTTAAAACACATATTTATTTACTACTGCATCATTCAAAGTACGTTATTAAATTAAATATCTGTTAAAGCCATAACATCAACACTAGTGAACAGTTGACCCAATGTAAATTCTTGCTGAGCTACTACAATAACATAGGTAGTTCAAAGTTAAAAAGCTATTTAAACAAACCAATCGACGTATAAATTTATAATTTTATTCCGAGAACAGCTTTATATAAAAAGCGTCTTTGTAGGTAATTAAATAAAAAAGTATTGATGATTAGATTGTGCATTAAGTACACATATTTGTACAAGTTTTAATTGTTTAAAAGGACGTTTTGTATAAAAATAGGTGCTCTTAAACTTTTTATTACTCAAAAGACAATCTTATCACTTTATTATACGTATAATTAAAAAGTAAAGTGTATTGTGGCAGATTAGAGTGTTGATACATTACCATTACTTTAAAAGACCATTATTACTTTCAGTTTTGGTTCCTTTATGCTCTATAAAAAATATGGCGTCATCTGTTATCTTTATGTTGCGCTCAGAAATTGTATTTACTTTCTTTAGCCAAACAAAGAAAAATGTAACCTTTAAATAGTAAACGCATTTATTGTTTTAGAAAATACAAAATGGCTCCAACAATTAATAACAAAAGTTATAATGTTTGGACATCTATTGACCAAATAACTAATATTAAAAACAATGGCAAGATATTAGACAATGTCTTGGATGCTGTTGGCAATACTCCATTGGTTCGATTGAATAAAATTCCGCTTGACTCTGGAGTTGAATGCAATATCTGTAAGTTTTATTTTAGGAAATCATATATTAGATATTCTTAGATGTTAAACCTGAATTTCTGAATGCTGGCGGTTGCTTAAGAGATCGCATTGCTATTAAGTTGATTGAACATGCTGAAAAGAATGGAGTACTGAAGAAAGGCATGACAATTATAGAAGTCTTTGACAATTTGGCTATGCCTGTTGCTGCCTCTGTTAAACAATACAAATTGATTGTGTGTATGTCTGAAAACGTCCCAGTGGAAGTGGAAGTCATTGCAAAGGCCTTAGGAGCTCAAGTCGTCCGCACCAATTCTAATTTACAAACGGTAGCCGCCAAATTGGAAAAAGAGATTGTCGGAGGGATTATTCTTGATGAAAGCGTAGAAGCAATTCATGACGTAATTTTTGAGGAGACTCTCGAAAAAGAAATCATAAATTCCTTGAAGGGCAAAATTGAGATGCTCGTTCTTGATGATTCTCCCTTTTCTCATGGAATTGCCAAGAAAATGAAACAGGAATTACCGAACGTCGAAATCGTTCACGTTACAAACGATAAGACATCAAAACACATTAAAGTGAGTGATAAGGATTCCTGCAACATGGCAAGGCGATTGACAAAAGAAGAAGGTTTGCTATGTGGGAAAGTATCCGGACAAAATGTATTCGGAGCTTTGATGTGTGGCAAAAAATTGAAGAAACATCAAAATTTGGTGGTTATTTTACCTGATTCACTTTGCGATTATATGACCCATTTCGTTGATGACGATTGGATGGTAGAACATGAGTTTATGGAAAAACCAGTTTACAATCAAATTGTACCCAATCCTGAACATCCTTTTAAAGATGATATTAATTACGATCCTTCCCTTCAACCTAGTGAGCTTTGGAAATACCCTAAAGAAAAGACTGCTCCTAATCCCTTAAAGGATACTTTGATTGATAATATTCTTGGTGCTATTGGACACACACCTTTAGTAAGACTTAACAAGATCCCTCAATCAATGGGAATCGAAGCTGAGATCTTGGTGAAACTAGAATACCTAAATCCCGGTGGTTCGATTAAAGACAGGCCAGCTCTTAGAATGATTGAAAGTGCCAAAGAAGCAGGGATTCTTAAACACACAACAACTATCATTGAAAGTACTGCTGGAAACACTGGCTTAGGGCTAGCATTAGTAGGGTGTGTTCAAAATTACAAAACAATAATTGTTATGCCAGAAAAAATGTCCAAAGAAAAGGAAGTTGTTTTAAAGGCATTAGGAGCTGAGACAGTCAGGACACCTAACTCGGCAGCGTTCAATTCGTGTGATTCACATTTTGGTGTTTCCATTAGACTTCATTGGGAAATAGAGGATTCTGTTTTGTTGGATCAATTTACTAACAAAGCTAATCCACAAGCACATTACCTTACTACAGGGGAAGAGATTTTATATGCATGTGATGGGAGAGTTGATATGGTTGTTGCGGGAGCAGGTACTTCAGGAACTATTTGTGGAATTGGCAAAAGAGTAAAAGAAGTAAATAAAGGTTGTAAGATTATAGCCGTCGATCCGTATGGCTCCAAGATTACCAATCCAAATGATGACACAGACAGGAAGTACGAACTTGAAGGAATTGGTAATGGATTCAGACCAAGTGTAATTGAACCAGAAATTATTGATAAATTTTTTAAAGTTGAAGATAAACCATCTTTCGAAATGGCTTTAAGATTAATTCGAGAAGAAGGAATTTTGTGTGGTGGTACGAGTGGAGCCAATCTATATGCTGCCTTAGAAGAAGCAAAAACATTAAAGAAAGGCGATCGCGTTGTTGTTATTTTGCCGGATGGAGTCAGAAACTACTTGACTAAGTTTGTGAGTCAAGATTGGATGAAGGAAAGGGACTATTCGTATCCAAAATAATTTAGATATATTCATACTTTTTTGTTTCCATTTACTAAACTTAAAACATAATCGAATCTAAAAGAACTAGCCGTAGTGAACTGTTTATTTACATAAATTAAAAACATACTATTGTAGTTAGATATTAAAATCATACATATTTGTGCTTATTGATAATTTTGTAAAACATTTTCTTATAGTTAAACGAGAAATTCTTTAAACCAGGTCGGAATGCAAATGACCCAATCCTAAATTAGTTCTGTATTTTTGTATGCCATCACATAGCATGTCAATTTTAAGGTTAAATACGCAATTTTCAAACTTATAAGTAAAGTTTCCAAAGAATGTTATTAAATCATAAACTCTAGTGACAAGAACGATACAAATTAGAAAAATAGTTATTAACAAGAGAATATTATAGTAGCGACTCGTTTTGATTATCTTAATAAAAATCATGTTACTTTTCAAATAATTGTCAGCAATGTATGGTACTACCCATATTTCATTTACAAAAGAAACGATAAAATAAAAAAGATTTATTAATTAAAACACAAGAAATGGTCAGCCATTATCCAGTTGACCCACCCCTGTACTGTGGGACTAAGTAGGATTAGTTACCCTCAATTTGTCAATCTTGGAGAGGAGCAAGGCCGAGTTTCTTTCTGAGAGCATTTGACTCATCAATTTCAGTCTGTTCTTCGGCCGACCTGTTTGAGTAAGCAGCCTTTGCAGCATCTTCCTCTTCTTTCTTCCTTCTTTCACGTTCTACCATTTTGCTCTCTGAAATCAGGTACTTCTTGACTTTCTTAGGCTTCTTGCCTTCTTCCTCACTTTCCGAATCTGATAGTTTATCAATCTCACTCATCATCTTTGAATGGTACAAATCCAATTGATCGTTACTTTCCAATAATTGACGTCCCTGCAACTTTGGCAAGTGAATATCACAATACACTTCTTCCTTTAATAATTTTTCAATAAATTCATCCATGTGCATTAATTCAAACCGACCCATCCTATTCATAAACCTCAGCTTTCTATAATCATTATAAAGCGGCTCCAAGTGCTTATAAATTTCAACAGAAGGAAAGGTGAGTCTTATGTACATTGCGCCGAGAGCACGAACATACTTAAATTCTTCCTGTGCGATGTATTCCAGTATGATATCTTCACTTGGCGTCAATTCTAGTAGTTTTAGCATGAGACACAAAAAAGGAGTTGGTCTGATATTTCCCGCATATACACCTCCAACAAACTTTAAAGAAGCACCTTTGTCAATCATAGTTTCAGCTAAAAGGGAATTTGGATAAAAAATAGTGGTGAATAACAACTAATTACCTGATAAACCAAAGCATTCTTCTTTGTAAAATATGCTTTCGATGATTCTTGTTCTGATAATCTTTTCGATCAAGAATGTGGATCGCGTTCCGCGAATCTGTTTCTCATTTTTAGGCATCTTTCATAAATAGTGTTTGTCAAAATGACATTAGATGAGCTTGAAATGCATTTTCAAACTTACAACGACAATTGGAACAAACTGTATTTAGAAATTAGTATTTGAACGAAATTTACCATATTGCAAGCCATTAGGTCAAATAAAGTTTCATGATGATGGATCTTTCATACTTTTATTAAAGATAAACTTGTTGGCATACAATTCGTGACAGTATTTAACAAAAAGTGTGTTTAGCCAACAGAGATGTTCCATAAAAAACCTGAGCACATTATGAAATACGCTAATATTGTAAAAGTATATTACATTTTCAAATATACATCTATCAATGTATTTAAAAATAAATTGTTTCAGTGATTTCTTATTTTGATTCTGTCCGAATCTCTCGGAGAGAGGTACTTAGTTGTTCTCTAAGAACATCCACCGACATAATAACAAAACCAAAGGTAGTTCTTTTTATTCTATTAATCACAAATATATACAATAATCAGATACATTTTAAACTCACAACATTATTACCTTGTTATTAATTTAAAAGAGAAAATCGACAATGTAAGATTGTGGTCAACTAATAGTGTTTATTGAATAATGGTAGATCAATTAGTACTTATTGAATTAATGTAAGTTAAGGCAGATTAATTATTTTTAGTAATATGAACTTATCATACAGAATTCTCAAGGTTGACAAGACTTTCATAAATCAAAACAATTCCAAGCATTTTGGTTTTCAGAGATTCTTCTTGTCCGTGTCTTAAAGGCTGGCGCTGCCAATAGCTAAGAACATGATCCTCTGAATCATCGAAAATGTGGCTTGTTGATAAGAAACACAATTCTGCAAATGTCACATCCCTGTGTTTGTTTCTAATAATTTTCAATCTTTCTGGATTAACATCTTCCGTTTCTCCGCAAATAAATGTTGAACTTTTGTTTTCCAAATATACCTTTGAATCACTCTTGAAGACAATGTGCCATGTTTTTGGAAACATACGGACCATCTTTTTTTGAAGCTTTTCATTGCAGGTGTTTTCTTGTAAAATGTCCACAAGACAAACCAGATTGGTGGCTTTTTCAAACTTGGAATCTAGCTCAGGAACAAGCTTGAATAATTCACCCAATTTTTTTTTCATTTTTTTTATTTGGAAACCAACCAAAGTCTTGGATTCCATTGAAAATAGTTGACCTAGATAATCAGAAACTTCATAGTTGTCCAATTGCCTGACTTTGATAATGTTAAGAATGTCTCCAAACTGTATGCAAATTATTTCAAGTTCTTCGAAACCTTCAGATTGGCTAAATTTGACTTCCAAAAAGGCATGAGAATCACTTGTATCTTTGAAAGCCATTACTAGGCCAAGAGCTTCTTTTAATTGGGCGTCACTTTCAACAAAAACAACTTCTACTTTAGCATCTTTTGAAGGAAGAAGTTTCATTTTGTTTTGATCTTCCAAAAAAATGAGAGAACGAAAATCAGTCCTTTCTTTCTCTCCATGAGCATTTAATTTTTCAACATACATGTTCTTACGGGCTAGAGTTGAGCTTTTAGCACGGGGGTAAGCATCGTGTAGATACTTTTCATTCAAATGTTTCCAAAGTGTTTCAGTGTCTTTAAAGCCACACCATCCGTTCAGTTCACTTAGAATACTTCTTCTACTATTTTTAGGAAACAGCTTAATTATGTTATTGAGACAACCTTGATTATACAAAAAACATTCAAATAAGTTGTCCATTAATAGTTCCTCTTTCATTTTTCCAGCTAGATACTGCTTGATAGCTTTTCCGTAGATTCTCACACCCAAAGTATTAATCTCAACTTTTGAAGTGATTGCTTCAGTTACACAAGTTGCGTGGAGATCAATGAGCGTTAACTTTAAATAAAGTCTGTGCATATTGAAACGACTATTTTGTAAATAATCCATTAACTTTACTGGATCACAATTGTAAAGACTATTTCCGAATACATCGGCTTTTAATTCCGTGAATGCTTCAATTGATTTTTCTTCATCTTGTGTCGTCAATGGTTTGTATTTCTTCTCAATAATGCTCAAAATTTCTTTACGAATGGGGTACTTGATACAATCGTAAAATGAATAATCGGCATTGCTCGATTGGACAAGATATTGTAAAAAGATATTCTTGTCTTTGATGCTTTCAAGGACAACTCCTTTAATTACTTTGCCAAAAACCAGTTCCAGAACGCCAATAGGTATTACTTCATGGTTTTCAGCATCGTTCTCAAGCTTGTTAATCAGCGTTGGCCGTACTTTTTTATCGTTGTACTTCAGAATATTGCAATATTCACCCCAAACCTTATTGAATTCAGGCTCTATTTTAGTTATCTCATAAACAGCTTCAAATATTTTAATAGCTTGCTGGTCACCCAATTTCCTGGCCTTCTTATATTTAATATTCCACATGTTAACATCATTAAACTTCTACAACTTATTAATATAAACATATTTACTATTGCTTGACTTACTTGGAAGATTTTTTTCAAATCAGCATAACTGTGGGGGCAATTTTCAATTTCTTGGATAAAAATCTTAACTTCGTCATTAGTAACGTTCATGGTTGTATGACATATAAAACAAATAAATAAGTTTATGCGAAAAAAGTTTTATTCAAGAGCGTATTAATATTGGTACTACACAAATAACATTTAAGTAATGACATTAGATGCTATTCTTTGTGTATGTATAAATACAACAACGTAACCAAAGTGGCATTATTCCGAATGTTTCAATGGAACTTTTATATAAAAAAACTATTTAGCTTTGTTTAATATCCGGAATAATTTTCATCATGTAATACATTGTATACTTATCTAAATATTACTATACGTTTGTTTTATTAAAAGAATAAATTATAAAGAAGTTTTTTATGGTAATTGATGATAAAGGATGCTCATTTCCAAGTATCCTTGCGAGAGATTTGCATCCCGCGCATCCAGCTCTTTTAACATAATTATCACTTTAACTTTTTTACTTTGTCGTGAGCATCCGCTCTCTCCTCTTTTATAATAAATATTGGTTTCATCCTTTTGTGTGTATCAATTAAGTTAATTCTCTCCCTACGAATTAACAGTAATGTTGAATTAATAGCTGTTTGGATTGTTGTATTAACGGAGTATGTAATGTTATTCACATTTATTACTTCAGTAACATTTGATGTGATTCATTCAGTCACATTAGTATAGTTTCTACAATTGGTTTACGAGATAATTGGAGAGCTGTATGGATCACAATTGCCAACGATATTAATTATTGTTGATGTAAAAATGTTTCCAATAATTGTTCCTAAGCTAACTGTAAACGAGTTCACTATACATGAGTCTTCAATAAAGAAACTGTCTTTGTGGAATATGTAATTGATAAGGAAATCGAATATCTACCTGATAAACCAAACAATCCCCCAATTGATATAGGAATCCATTGATTTGGGACAAAAACTAAAGAAGTTCTTACATTTATTCGATGTTTGCAAAGGAAGAAGAATGGAATAAATAATATTCTCGCAACACTTGGAAGCCATGAGTTTTCTTATTTCTTCTAATGTGATTTGCGAAAATATTGCCAAGTATCATAAAGGCAACAATTACAAGAAACGTTGTTACTGCATTGAAGCAACTTTTATATGTGTAAAAGTATTTTTTATAATTTTTGATGTCAAACAAATTTTCAAAATTTGTCAATTGCTTGAGTATGTCTTTATATTTATTCATTTTGTGTGAAATAAATGTTCTTAAACATATTCACGCCCCTCAAAAAACAATCCCATCTTTCAATTCGATGATCAAATGTATTTATGACAATTATGTAGCATTGCTCTATAAAACTGACTACTTTTAATATCCATCGTATTTAATTGTACCGTTTTTGTGCTGCTGACGACTTGCATCATTTGTTACATTTCTGTGTCCTCAAAGTTTGTATTCTTTACTCTGTTAAATTAAGCAAACAAATAGTTACCTTATAAATACTAACAATTTATTCATTTGATGAATATTAAAATGGCACCTACAATTAATGACAAACCTTATAATGTTTGGACTTCTACAAATGACCAAGGTAATATTACAAATAATGGCAAGATATTGAATAATGTATTGGAAGCTGTTGGTAACACGCCCTTGGTTAGATTGAACCAAATTGCGCTTAATACAGGGATTGATTGTAATATCTGTAAGTTTTTTATTTATATATAAACGTTAAATTATATTTTGAAGATGTCAAGCCAGAATACTTAAATTCCAGTGGTTCCTTAAGAGACCGATTTGCTATCAAGTTAATTGAACATGAGGAAAATAAAGGAATACTAAAAAATGGCATGACAATTATCGAAGTTTTTGATGGTTTGGCCATGGCTATGGCTGCCGCTGTTAAGGAATATAAATTAATCATATGCATGTCCGAAGACGCACCGATTGAAATGGAAATAACTGCAAGATCACTGGGAGCTCAAGTTGTTCGATCTAGTGACAACTTAAGGCAAGCTGCAGCCAAATTAAAAGAAGACATTGTTGGAGGAATAATTTTTGATGAAAGTTTGGAAGCGATCCATGATGTAATTATTGGAGAAACACTTGGAAAGGAAGTTATAAATTCTTTAAAAGGCAAAGTCGACATGCTTGTACTTGACAATTCCACCTTTTCAAATGGAATAGCTATCAAAATGCGGAAGGAGTTACCTGACCTCGAAATTGTTCATGTTTCTGACACCGAAAACAAAAACTGCATTGCAGTTAGTGAGAAGGATTCTTGCAACATGGCTAGGAGACTAATAAAAGAAGAAGGTTTACTATGTGGAAAGATCAGTGGTCAAAATGTATTCGGAGCTTTGATTTGTGGTACAAAGTTACGAAAGGATCAAAACTTGGTAGTCATTTTGCCAGATTCACTTTCTGACTATATGTCACATTTTGTAGATGACGATTGGATGGTAAAGAATAAGTTTATCGAAAAACCAGTTTACACTCAAATAGTACCAAATCCTGAGCATCCGTTTGAAGACGATATTAATTACGATCCTTCTCTCCAACCTCCAGAACCTTGGAAACATCCTAAAGATAAGGCAATTCCAAGTCCATTGAAAGATGTTTTGGTTGATAACATTCTTGGTGCCATTGGTTACACTCCTTTAGTAAGACTTAACAAAATTCCACAATCTATGGGAATTGAAGCTGAAATCCTAGTCAAACTTGAATACCTAAACCCCGGCGGTTCAATAAAAGACAGGCCAGCTCGTCGAATGATCGAAAGCGCTGAAGAACTAGGAATCCTCAAACCTGCTACGACAATAATTGAAACATCAGCAGGAAACACTGGTTTGGGATTAGCTTTAATCGGAAGTGTCAAAAAATATCGCACAATTATTGTGATGCCCGATAAGATGTCAAAGGAAAAGGAAGTTATTTTAAAGGTATTGGGATCTGATATAGTTAGAACACCCACATCAGTCCCTCCAACGCACCCAGACTCCCACTTTGGCGTCGCAATTAGACTTCACTGGCAAATGAAGGATTCTGTTTTATTGGATCAATTTACTAACAAAGCTAATCCGCAAGCACATTACCTTACTACAGGAGAAGAGATTTTATATGCATGTGATGGGAAGGTTGATATGTTTGTTGCAGGAGCTGGATCAACTGGCACTATTAGTGGTGTCGGTAAAAGACTCAAGGAAGTAAATAAAGACTGCAAAATTATTGCTGTCGATCCCTTTACTGATGAAGACACAACCAAAAAAACAGAACTTGAAGGGATAAACAATTCATTTAGAGCTAGTGTAATTCAACCCGATGTGATAGACAAATATGCAGAAGTCAAAGACGGTCCATCATTCGAAATGGCTTTGAGATTGATAAGAGAAGAGGGAATTTTGTGTGGTGGTACGGCTGGAGCCAATGTATATGCTGCCTTAGAAGAAGCAAAGAAACTAAAGAAAGGCGATCGCGTTGTCGTTATTTTGCCGGATGGAGTCAGAAACTACTTGACTAAGTTTATGAGTCAAGATTGGATGAAGGAAAGAGGCTATTCTTATCCAAAATAGTTTCAATATCTCTAGTCATGTGTTGTTCCTATCGACTAAACTTATCCACTAACATACTCACATTTCACAAATAAATAATTTCTTATACCACATTTCGCATTTATGAAATAAATCATTTGACATAAAAACTCAATTATTATTTTTTTAAGTCATATTCAAATCTTGTCATTATAAATTGATAGATTTAGCTCTTTACAAGGTACAATGCTCGGCCTTGTATCTAACTCCAAAAAAGTTGGGCTTCTTTTTAGTAGATCCTTGTCTAGTGTGAAGCAAGACAAAGCTGCTTATCATTTAGATAAGGAGTTTAAGTTTGCTGCTCACAACTACAATTCAGTCCCAGTAGTAATTTCCAAAGGAAAAGGTAATATTTAAATTTATTCGTTAACACAATAATTTAGGCATACATGTCTGGGATGTAAATGGAAAAAAATACTTCGACTGTTTGTCGGGATACTCATCCATCAACCAAGGTCACCTCCATCCAAGAATCGTTGCTGCAGCTGTCGATCAACTCCAAAACTTGTCTATGGCTTCAAGAGCCTTTCACAATGATATCTTTTCTGAATATTGTGAATATGCCACAAAATTATTCAAATACGACAAGCTTTTGCCAATGAATAGTGGGGTTGAAGGTTCCGAGACAGCTATCAAGTTAGCCAGACGTTGGGCTTATACAGCCAAAGGAGTTCCCGAAAACAAAGCCGTCGTTTTATTTGCTGAAGGAAATTTCATGGGGCGATCTATCGCCGTCATCTCAGCCTCCAACAATCTTGACAATACCTATCGCTTTGGGCCTTTCCTCCCTGGAATGGAGACCATTCCTTTCAATGATTTAAATGCCCTGGAAACCAAACTCAAAAACAACCCCAATATCGCTGCTTTTATGGTAGAACCCATTCAAGGTGAAAATGGGGTGATCATACCTGATGACAATTACTTAAGAAACGTTCGCGAGTTATGTACCAAGCACAATGTTCTCTTCATTGCAGATGAAGTTCAGACTGGATTAGGTAGGACCGGGAAAATGCTCTGTTCTGATAATTACAATGTTCGACCAGATGTTGTCGTATTGGCTAAGTCTTTGAGTGGGGGAATTATGCCTATTTCAGCTATTTTGGCCGATGATGATATTATGTTGACAATTGGGAGGGGACACCATGGGTCTACGTTTGGTGGAATGCCTTTGAGTTGCCGCGTTGCATTAGAGTCTTTGAGGGTCTTGGTGGAGGAGAAGATGTGTGAGAATTCAGAGAAAATGGGAAAGGTTATGCTCAACAAGATCAAGACCTTGCCAAAGGAAGTTGTATCTGAGGTTAGGGGAAAAGGTCTTTTTGTTGCGATGGTCATTGATAAAGGTAAGTAGATAATGTGCATATTGCCAATTGAAAATATTTTTAGCTTTCGATCCAACAAAGGTGTGCTATCGTCTAGCTGAAAATGGCGTTTTATCCAAGAACACCCACAACCGTGTTATTCGTCTCTCTCCACCTTTGACCATCAATGAAGAGGAAATCGGTCAGATTCACAAAATTATGGACAAAACCGTGAGAAGCTTCATGGAATAAATCATATTGTATAGTAATCGAATAAACCTGTTAAAATAAATGCAAGGCCTAATTATTCGCATCCATTCATCTTAATGTTTAAAAGGATAAAATAAACAAATGTAATGCATTTTTAATTGTCTGTTCACTTTTATTAAACCTACTTCCAGCGATGCAACAGTTAAATTAAATTTGTAACGTATTTGATTTAATTGAAGATATTAATAACTTTTGCTTACTGCACCTTTTGCAAACGATATGTGTCTATAAACTTTGCAAAGATCAACAATAATAAGTGTCTGTTGACTAAGTCATCATCTGATGTTGATTAGATAGTTAATTCTAAAAAGGTAAAATTGATTTGATTTACCATTTAGTTAATAATTTATTAGAACGATGCTGACTTTTGCAGAAATTGCGGGAAATGATTTGGTAGAGTATAAAAAAAGTGTTGATAATGATGTTGATTTATTGCATATTTATCATTCTATAGACACCAAAACAAAATCTCTATTCCCGGCAGCTTACCATGCTTTTTATAAGGCTATTATTGACGGCAAAACAATACATTTTGTCGTTCGTATTAACCGTTTCATCCATCCCATTCTATTTTTCTGTTCCTCAAGAAAATTATCCTTAACAGAAGATCAGTATGCAAAAGTGTTCAAAGCATTTAGTGACACTGTTACCATTATCAACTTAAAAGAACCGCTCATAACTAGAGGCCCAGATTTTATTATAAACCCTTTCAACAAGTGGAGATCACACAATTACACGATAGCTCCTATAATAAATGCCCCAGTATATTTGTATTACATGAACAAAGAACAAACTGAAATGGCAAAGCAATTTAAATTCAATTTACCTTACGGGTATTCATTTTGTGAAGATGTAACAACTCAGGAAGCTGTACTTATCAATTCTAAGTGGAAGAATTCCGGGCCAGGAGATGAAAGACAAACAGCGTAAGTAATTCATAAATAACTGTAAATTTATATTTAGTTTTAGAGCAAAAATCAAATATATGCCCTATGGATGTGTTAAATACAAAGAAGACCCAGTTTCTTGGGTATTAAATGATCCGGCTGGAACCTTAACAAATTTATATACTGAACCGGATCGCCGTCGAAAAGGCTTAGGTTTAGCTGTTGAAATGAAAGCTGCTAATAAAATTATTGCCTTGAATCGGGTTCCTTTTAAATTAATTGAGCAAAGTAATAAGTCCTTTTTAAATAGTACAGACAAAGGAAAGTACTGGAGTCGATGGAATTATGATAGTGGAGAACCTGTTAACGTAATTGTGACAGTTCCTGTTCCTTAAATATTTTCATAATAAAGTGCACTTAATAAAGGCATTACATTTTGTACAAGACTCTTGTCATGTCATCTTTTAAACAATTAAATTTGCTCAAGAAAGAAACATATTCATTTTAAAAAGTTTATTTACTAATTAAAGAAAAGGTGTAGTATTTATACTAAGTGTATATTAAGTTAAATGATAGTTTTCTAAGGTTATTATTAAGTATATTTAGGGCTCACGTATTCTTGTTCTTGAGTATGGAATTCCCCCTACTTTGCAATTTGTAGAAAAGTGGCTATTTCTATATAATGGAAGTGTTAGAGAGCAGGCTTATTGCCGTTGCTCCTCGCTTCATCAGGTTTTCAGACATAGTTTACTAACCAAAGATAAATTTAGACTGATTTTGTCGCCGAAATCACTCGTATAAATATGTACAATTCCAATAAATACATAAAATAATAATAGAGCACATTATGTTAAAATTAAGGTGCAATCTATATTCAAATTATAAATATGCAACAGGAAGCCTTCTCCAAATCAGGTTCAACATGAGCAACAAATCAAGTGCTTTAAGAATGGGGAGCTGTTTTTGATTACACTCCAATATTTTGTAACTCAAAACATGATTAAAGCTTGAGTATACGAACCAGGAATGATTCAGTTTCTATATATTTGTTGTTACAACAGGTCGTCTAATTATAGTTTATATTCAAATTAATGCTACATAAACTCTATATTTAATTTTTTCTCTTCCGTCTTCCTATGCAAAACTATTTCAAAATAACAAAAAATTTAAATCCTGTTTAACTGATACAATTATTAAATGTATACTATTTGAGTTGAGAGATTTATGCCATTCAAGTACATCGTTTCAGTTTCGAAATACAAAAATTGTCACAAAATATTATTACAAAAAGATAAAAGATCTAATTTTAATCTTCCCATCATATAAGTATTCATATACAGGTAACATTCATAACCAATCTATCTTTCTAACCATAATTGTAAAATAACTTTATGATGATTTACTTTCACATAACATAAAGTACCCTAAAACAATCACTTACATTTTTGATCTTAAACTTTATGTCTTTGTGTTGAATAAGTAACACGAACTATGTCTATTAAAAAAGATACTTCAATCATTTTCCTTTGATTTATTAATAAATTAGTCATCTTGTTAATGAGATGCCCCTCCTTAGCAAGACGCGCCATAAAAGGTTGATAGGGTGATTGCGCACTTACCATTCACATTGATTATATTGTCATTTAACTGTGGTGTGTATATTCTTTGTAGTCAATTTGTTAAAAATGAATTTGAGTCGGGAAGTTGTTGATTATGATAAGGTAAGTTCGGATGGTTTTGTTATTGAATGAGTAATTTGTTTGTAGATGGTAGAGTTTGTTGTTAATAGTTTGATTAGTGTCGGAGTTGCCGAAGATCATGCAAAGGTAACAGCTGAGTTGTTGATTGAAGCTGATTTGAAAGGACATTATAGCCATGGAGTTGCTCGATTGCCTTTTTACATTCACGACATTACTAATTCTTTGACTGAAAAACATGGCCTACCTTCGATACTAAAGCACAAAGGTGGAACAGCATGGGTTGATGGGAATAATTTGCTAGGAGCTGTGGTTGGTAAATTTTGTATGGAAAAAGCTATTGAATTAGCTCAAATTCATGGGCTTGGAATGGTGACTGTTAAGCATTCGAATCATTTCGGAATATGTAGTTATTACTCTGAGATGGCTTCTGCAGCTGGGCTAATTGGGATGGCTTTTACAAATACCTCGCCTTGTGCTTTTCATTGCAATGCCTCTGAAAGGGCTATTGGTTCGAATCCTATTTCTTTCGCGGCTCCAGCCAAAGGGTCCGATAAATTCTCACTGGATATGGCTACGACAACAGTTGCATATGGTAAAATCGAGGTTGTTCAAAGGAAGGGAATTGATGTCATTCCTCACTCGTGGGGTGCAAATGAAAATGGACAAGAATCAAAGAGTGCAACTGAAGTCTTAGATAAGGGAGGCCTGATGCCACTAGGTGGTAAAATGGAAACTGGTGGTTACAAGGGAACTGGTCTAGCAATGATGGTTGAAATTTTGTGTGGTGTAATCTCAGGAGCATCTTTTGGTAAAAACATTAGGCAATGGCAAAATGATGTGACTGGAAGCGCGGATTTAGGACAGTGTTTTCTTGTTATAGATCCAGAATGCTTTGCACCATGCTTCAGTGACAGATTACAAGAGTATATAAACGAAACCAGGAATCTTGAGACAATGTCAGACACGCCAATAATGGTAGCAGGTAAGTTCTTGTAAAAAAGCATAAATAGTTCATATTTTAGGAGACCCCGAAAACAATAATAAAAACTTCTCAAATAAAATGAAAGGAGTAATCTATGAGACATATCAAATTGAAAACTTTATCAACCTTTGTCAAAAATTAGGACTCAATTCAAAAGAATATTTTTGATCCACCGAATAACTTATTTTACAATTTTAATTCTTTTGTTACATAAATTTGAATCCATTCTCTTAAATTTGTTAGTATGTGAACACCAAACTGTTATCTCCATATTCATGCTTTGAACTGTGGTCAAATGTAATTAATTCTATCAAGTGCAAAAAGATTGAGCGTCGAGAATTTTTATTTATTTGAAGGCAGAACATTTTTATTTTATATATATTTTAGGCTTGAAATTAAGTTCTCTGCAACCCTTCACTGGCCTGTTAAACGTGAAATTTTCGAAGATAATGAATTTTAACATATATTTTTTTAAAAAGTTGTATTTATTGTAGCTTTGTAGGATAGATTATTATAAATACTCATTGTATTCACTTGCCTAAAAATGATGAATTATTTTCGGATGCTTAACATTGAATTAATAATTTAAAATCAAAACAAGATACAGGATTTTATATCCAACTCAACTATATTTAAGATTTATAATACTTCGTATGGGATTTGTTCATGACTTTTATCTGGAATTTATAAATTCAAGTAATTTAGTTGGAAAAATTATATCCTTCGACTTATATTGTGAAGTAGTATGTCGTTTATTGGCAGATATTTGAAACACTTTATCTTGACCAAACAAAAATTCCTCCATTCGCTAATTCATACAAAAAGAAAAGAAAATAAAAAAAGTATTTATAACCTTTAATACTTACAATATTATATTAGTTATGCATTCAGAGCAAAAACCAAAAAAGACAATAAAAAGAATTAAAATTTTGTAAAAGATTTGATAAAAATGATTTAAAAAATTGGTGCGCTCAAGCTCATATTTAATATAATTTAGGGATGTTCAAAAAATGTTGGTGACAATAAATATATTAGTGACCTGGAATTGGAGTGGAAGGGATACTGCCAGCCTCTGATCTATTTTCCATTCTACTAGTTATTCTGGAAAAACTATTTAGTACTTCTGCGGACTGCGCGAAAACTTCATCTGAGTCAGTGTCCTTTAGACGGGCTTGGCGGAATTCGATGTTTCTTTGGATGTCGAGTCTTTTTTGGGTGATGGAATCGACGGGTTCGGAAAAGCCATTTGGAACTTGAGTCAAATTGTTTTCAACCTTCTTCGTCTTCGTTAATCCATTAACTGGTTGGGGAATTTTACTAACATACTGATCAAAAGTACTTTCCGCGATGGGCGAAGGAAATTGATTTTGATTGGTAAAATTAATATCCTGCATCTTCCTCAGTTCCTCCTCCTTAATCTTTTTAACTTCATCCTGAGTCAAAAGAGGCTTCTTGGATGGAATGGTTGAGTATGTACTTTTCTTGGTATTTAAAATGGTTGTTGCTGACCCATTGCTTTCACTTTCAAATTTCTTCAATTTAGAAGAAAAGGAAGCGACGGAATCGTAATTTGAGGAGTCAATTACTTTGGGTGGTTTTTCAAGATTTGTGATAAGTGAAAATTGGTGGGGGTCTTCTTGGGCTGAAATATTTACACTTGGTTTAGGAGCGACTGGAGGAGGGATTTTTGTAATTAGCTGAAATTAGTTCAAGACATTAGTATTAGGCATAAACATGACTTTTAATCACTTGCAAAAGTTTAGCAAAAAGTGGTTTGGAAGAAGCAAACAAAATCACACATGTTAATGATGTTAATAATATTACTTTTCCTGCCTCTTAATTCAAACTTTATGCAAGGTAGTACAAGCAGATGGATAGATATCATCTAAGCCACTTCCAAAATTTGATTTGAATATGATGGTGATAGGAAATAAAGCGTACCTTTGGAATGGCCTCTTCAGCAGGAGGGGGAATTGGAGTGGAAGTATTTAATGGAACAGCATCTTCAATATCGTTATCAAGGTTGTTGTGTAAATGAGAAGCAGGAGTTTGGAGCGTGGGTGGTGTTAATGAAGATGAGGCGTCGGTGATTAAAATCTTTTTCTCCTCAACTAACCCATCATTTTGAGGTATTGTGGAAGTTGGAGGTGCAACAAGTGTATTAGTACTTGGGCTAATTTGTGGTTCTGGGGTCGGAGTCTAAAGAAAAAGGTACGAAATGTAAGCAAGCTAAACTCAGTTATTTTTAAAGCATGCAAAACTTAAAGAAACTAAGGAAAATTATAGATAACACAAAACGGCAAGGCTAACTTACGGTTGATTTGGTGTAACCTTGGCAGATTAGTAATCTGATGCGATGGCCAGCTTTTTTGAGATATTCTGCCGCTTGTACCTGAGTACATCCTAACAAGGAATCGTCGTTAACTTCCAAAATTCGGACTCCCGGGTAAAGATCTTTGATTCCGAAACAACAACTGTGAATATCAATTTTGTCGATGAAGATTCCATCATCGTTTGCAACATTTGGATTGGCAGGTGGCGCGTCTGTTCCTCCACAAATATACAAACCAAGTTTATCGGGATCTGTTCTGGTGAAGAAAACTTCTTTCAAACCTTGTGGTTGAGGCTCGTGCAAGACTCCTAATTTAATTACATTTCCACTTGATTTCATGGTATTAATTACTTCTTCGTGCTTAGCATTTTTCAAATCCTTATTGTTAACATTTAAGATTCTGTCTCCAAGTCTTAAACGGCCACAACTTCCAGCTGGTGAGTTTGGAATGATCTTCGAAACAAATGCTCCATGATTCCCTTTCCCAAATGGATGTGAACAAACATCTGACCCCCCAACAACTGATAGGCCTAGTGAACTCCCAGTAGGTCTGTATAAATCAACTTGTTCTGTCTTGTTGTCCCATGAGGGATCTCCATAAAGCAAAGATTGAGGTGAAACAACTCTACCAAACGGCACATTCAATACTGGTGGAAGAGGAGTGGTGATTGGTGATGTGACAGGCGAAACAATAGAACGATCCCTTTCTGTAGCAATGATGACTTCATCTCCTGGAGAACCAGTGAGAAGTGAAACAGCTTGATCGTGTCTGATTTTCCTAACATTCGTGTTGTTAATGGATACAATTTGATCCCCAACTCTCATTCCTCTCTTCTCAGCTTGACTTCCATAGGAGACATGCGAAACTATTATGTTTTCTTCATTTGTACTTCCTTGCCCTCCAACAATCGAAAAGCCTGGTGAACCATGCGAATCCCTTGTAATAATGTAGGTATGTTTCTCAGGCCTGGAGTTGTCAATAGATGTATTGAAACTTTGATCAGGAGACCTAACTAAAGGTGTTGAAACTTGCTCAACGTTAGAACTAAGATCTCTCAAAATATCCAAAACAATCACATTAATAGAGTTTTTCATGTATTCCACAATTTCTTTATGATTGGCATTAATTGCAGTAAACCCATTAACACCTATGATTCTATCTCCAACTTTAAGTCCGGCCTTTTGCCCAGCTCCTCCAGGAATTACCTTTGAAACGAAAATGCCAGAGTCGTTTTCTTTGTAGGGTTCAGACTCGAGACCTCCAGCTATAGACAAACCCATGCCACTTGGATCTTTCGTAATTGAAATTCTGATTGATGCACTTCCTCTCGACATACTAACCAAGTCGCTCTATAAAACAAAAAGATTAATAAAATAATAGAAAAAAAGCAAAATAGTAGCAAAAAATTTGTAAATTGGGTGAGTTAACAGAAAAATGAAAAGATAAGCGTTATCAAAGTGCGAACAAACGACCAACCGACTTTCTACTATATTTATGGTGAAAAGAACAACAACAATATAATACACAAATTAAATATGTATTAATATCCACACTTTATACAACGGCAACCACAAACAACCACCATCTCATATAAAGTTGTTGACAGTTTATTATTTTTCTTGCGTTTCAACAAAATGATATTAAAGTTAAATTATAATAAAAATATCGAGACGACCAAATTTACCCTGGCGCATCTTTTGCCATACCATCTTTTTTATCTCTTTTGGTGTGAATTTATATTATTTATATATTAATGTGTTGTTCAGGAGAGCCTGCACGGCACATTTAAGTGAGGATGATTAAAATAAGTGGATATACAGATAAGTGTGTGTAAATTTTAAAGAGAAAAGGCAAATAATTGACTATTGAGTGAGTAATAAATTAGTTTCATCTTTAGGCTTCAACTTTCTTTTCTTTTTTGATAAAGGGCGTATTTTTACGCTTCAATTTGCACGCTGTCTTTTCGTTGTCGACGCATGTGTCGTCGAAGGAAACGTCACCTTCTTTATCTGATGACAAGTGGACTTTTAGGGAGAAAGGCCTTTCTGTCTTGGAGTAGTGTGGAGTTTTTTGTCTAGTTAGGGAATGAGGAACGAATTCATTGTCTGGGCATGTGTCGTCGAATTCGACGGACCTATTTGAGGCTACAGAAACCAAAGATACAGTTGAGCATTTTTTGATATGTGGAGTCATGGTTCTTTTTAATTTACATACTCGAGCTTCGTTGTCAGGGATAGTTTCATCAAAGGTAACATTAAGAGCCTTCTCACCACCTCTGCTTTTGTTTTCTTCATTGGAACTAAAGTCAGAGGAAGAGTCTGGTTGTGGAGTATCCCCAATCTTCATCTTAAAAGGCCTGACTGTCTTGGAGTAATGTGGTGTTTTTTGCCTAGTCAACGAGTGTGGGGAAAACTCATTATCAAAAACAGTTCTATCAAAGCTAACTGACTTGTCGGAAGAAGTAGATGCCATACTAGCCATAGAAAATCGCTTTGGCGTCTTGGTTCGTTTAAGTTTAGATATGTTTTGTTCATTGTCAGGTACAGAGTCATCAAATGTAACGTTACATTTGTCATTTGAATCAGATGTAGACAACAGGTCTTTTGTTCCTTCAGTAGAACTACATTCTGACTCAGAGTCGCCATGTACGCCGTCATCAGAAGAAACCTTCATTTTGACAGATTTAGAAGAAGATTTAGTAATAGTACTATTAAAGCCAGAACTAATATTGTCGTCCTCTGACTTAATATCGGAAGTGATTGAAGCCACAGAATAAGTGGACATTTTTTTGACATAAGGAGTCATAGTGCGTTTTAATTTACAGACTCTCGTTTCATCGTCTGGCACAGAATCGTCAAATGTTACCATGTGTTTGTCTTCTTTTGTGTCATCATCATTGGAGCTATGTTCGGAAGAAGAATCAATTGTTGTGCTTTCGGGCCATGCTTTATTTGGATTAAACCGGACACCCTTCTTATAGTGGGGCGTATTTATTCGTTTCAAATTACTAGTGCAATCAACAAACTGATTTGGACACTTTAAAATGACATTTAATATTAATGAGATGAGATGTTTATGGGATCTCATTTTGGATAATGTAATAAAAGTAATGCATAATATTTAAATACTTATCTTAACGCTCAATGATACTTATCAAAAGTTGGGGAAGAGAAAATTTAAAGCTTATGAAGGCAAGACGTGGACTATTAATGGACCTTAAAATGGACTATTTGTTTTTTGTGCAATGTGTGCCAACAAATGTTTACATGTGTATGGACTAGTAATTTTGTTTGTGATAAAGTTACATACCTGTGATTTTGTCAAGGAAGGGTTGAATTGTTGAGTTGCGGATTGGGTCATGGATTGATTTAGGGAGGATGTTGAGGGTTGTTCGGTTCCATTGGCAGTAGGTTTTTTTAGAGCACTGCGGGGCATTGGCTGAGGAGTTGGTTCGGGAAGCGGCTTGCCGTTTTGTTGAACTTCGTTTGGAACCAGATGAACGTCATCTCCCCCCTTCTTGCTCTTTGTTTTTTGGCCTTGAGGCTTGGGGTGAGGAGTATTTTGTCTTTCGAAATTTCCAATACTTTCTTTGGGTTCATCTTCTTCCCCGAAATGAACACGTGGTCCGTCTGTGAATCCAGTAGAAGGCTGCCTTCTATTATCATCGCCCTGTCCATTTGCTCTCTGTGGAAGCAAGTAGCAAGTCATGACTTTCATATTTGTCTTTGGATCTCTTCCCTCGCATAGCTTCACCATTCCCTGTGATTGCCCTTCGTCCAGCCAAATAGCAGAAAGTTTACCCAAAACACTAATTGTAAAAGGTAGGAAAGATAATTTGTTATTGGACACGTCCAAAACTGTCAAGTTTGAAAGTTTTCCGATTTCCATTGGTAGTTCTCTAATTTCATTGGAGCGAATACTTAAAATAGTCATACTACCACAAGATCCCAACTGACTAGGAATAGATCTAAGTTCATTTTTGTCCACAATAAGTACCTTTAGCTTGGAAAGATTTCCAAGTGCACTGGGCAATTCGGCTAGTCTGTTTTCACTTAAATGCAATTCAGCTAATTCACGGCATCTGGCAATTCCAGGCGTCAGAACATTTAAATCATTCTTCTCGGCTTTCAGATGTTGTAGTTTGCTTAATTTACCAATTGAAGCTGGAAATTGAGTCAATGAGTTTTGAGCAACCGCCAAATCTGTTAATTTACTAAGATCTCCTAACGTTTCTGGTAAATCCAAGAGTTTATTTTGGGAAACGTCCAATTGTTCTAAAGCCTGGCAACAACTGATTTCTTCTGGAATTTCTGTCAACAAGTTTTCATCTGCATAAAATTCAACTAATGAAACTAGACCTCCAATTTCGATTGGCTAAAAACAATTTATATTAAATAAATAAAAATATTTATTGCTTACCAGATGATAAATTTCATTCTGTCCAATGTCTAGTCTTTCCAATTTAGTCAAGCATCCAACAGATGGAGGCAAAGTTTTGATAAAATTCTCCCTGATTTCAAATGATCTCAAATTATAAAGATGCCCGATGTCAGCAGGCAGTGTAGCTAATGAAATATCATTCAAATTCAAGTGAGTAAGAGACGTTAATTGTGTAATTTCAGATGGCAACTGGATGATATGATTTTTACTGATGTCAAAAACACGCAACTGACGGCAAAGAAAAATCCCCGTTGGAAAGGCAAATAATTCGTTTTCGTGTAAATTTAGGTCTTCAAGGTTAGTTAGTTTAGAAATGTCGTGGGAAATTTCGGTTAATTTGTTTCCACTAAGGCCAAGTATGCGTAACTTGTGGAGGGTGAATAAAAATTCAGGCAACTTGTCGAACAAGTTCTCATCCAGTAATAATTCTTCGAGCGTATTTTTGTAAGCTTTTATTTCTTCTGGCACTCTTTCTAGTCCACATTGTCTTCTGTCAAAGGTATCAACTTGACGGTTGCATCCCATAAATGGCATGCACATAAATCTATCAAGCACACCCATCCTTCGAACTTTTTGTTTAATGAAACAATATTTTAGTTGAAGTTTGTTATTAGTTTAAAATAATATTATTGTTTTTTTTGAAAACCTACAAAAAATAAAGTTACATCAAAATATATAATAAATTCAAATCAAAATATGTAATAAAGTTACATCAAAATATGTAATGACTTCAAATCAAAATATGTAATGAATTCAAATCAAAATATGTAATAAATCTAAATCTAATAAACACAAATAGGGGAGTAATGTATAGTCTAGTATCAACAAAATATCATTTTAAGTACATTAAGCGCTTTATATAATCAAGACCAAACTTGGAAAAATACATATTTACTTAATCGCATTTACAGTTAAAAGTTGTTGCATTGTCATTTTTTGACATTCCCTCTTTTTGGGATACAAGAAGGTGAGGTTCATGTGAATATCATAGGAATTTAGGGCTAACCAAAAACAAATCATTATGAAAGGTGAGCGCGCAAATATTTTTTGAGACACATCTTGAATCAAAAAGGACACATATCACTATTGAGGAAGGAACACTTACATATGTATCATTTTATTGGTAATTAGAAAGCAAGAAGTGCAACATGTAGTAAGTAGCTGGCTGGTATAAACAAGTTGGCGATGGCTTGTGCTTTTTGACCATCAAAAGGTTCCCATCCTTTTTTTGCTGTACACAAATGTGCACATATACACTAAAAGTAAAATATCTGACCTAGGTGAGCACAGGCAAAGACTTTTTTGCCTTCGTCCATTTACGTTTTGTTAGTTGTGAGTCAGAGATTGACGACTCGTAGTCGCACTCTCTTTTTTTAGTTTGATGGTAAGGTTGATCATCACCACACAATTCGAAGGACGCAAACGACGACATTGGTATTATATCGCAAAACTAATCACAAAGGTTGCTTTATACAATAGACGACCGAAAATAGGGGCAATAGGACACACGTTCAAAATGAGTCACCAGAGAAAAAAACAAATATGTCCCTGGCTATTTATTTGAAGTCTAGATAGTGCCCCATTCAAAATCTACTGCATTGATCACCAAAACCTTGGCAAGGGTACTAGATCACCATTAATGGTTTAGGGGTATCAAAGGAAGGTGTTAAACGATTACTAAAAGATATATCTCTGTACATATGCTTTGCTATGGTCAGTATCTTTAGACAAAATTAGTTAGTAATAGCAAACTAAAGAGGGTGATTAATATGTTGCCTATAATAGATGATACCAATCTCGGAACCTTGTCATAATTATTCGCAACACCAGTTTATTCTTAATAAAAGAAAGTGACTGATACATTATTTGTTTTATCTGCAAACACCCTTTCTTGGAAATCAAATATGAATAAATTATGCTATCATATCAATTAATATCAACATATATACAAATATTTTGTTGCTGATAAATAAATAAATATAAATAAGATGGAAAGTATAATTGGAAGTAAAAAGCCTGCAACCTACTAAAAGGTATAACACACGTAATGGTAACCAAAAAATGCCTCAATTATGAATAGTTACAAAAGAGCATAAATAATTGATGTGATATTAAAAAAGACTATAATTTTTGTATTGCTTTTGCTATACGAGACACCATCTAATGGTGTACAGTTTTTGATTATACATAATATACTATTGAAAAATAGATGGTTTTTAACTAGTAGTGGATTCTTTTAACGCACATAGCATAAATAACATTGTGTAATGTGTCAGAATTAAAAATTGATCAAAGGTACACAAAAAGATAACACGTCTCTTTTTAGTTAATGCATATTTAAAAAATGGAAAATTAAAACTTTTGAAGAAGAACGTAAGGTAGAAGTGGTGTTGGTATGTTTGTTTTTGCAACGGGGTGTAAGAAGTTAAATATATTTTATATTAAAATGATATCTTATGTGAATCTTGATGATGGTGACGAGTGTTGACGTAAAATCTACTCGATTAAACTTATGTAGAAAGTGCGCGATTTTGTGAACAAAAAAAGAATTTGTCTACAAGTAACAATTGATTTTGTCGAAGGTCAAAGCTAGGTGTATATGGTTTTGAACTCCCTGGTAGATACCTTTATATTTGATGACCAAAGCGCTCTCCTTTAAATACAAATACTTAATATGGGCAACGACATGACGGTATATAAGGATGCCGCAAATTGGGTAAATTGAGTGAATTGTCCTAAATTGACTGAATGTCTAAAAGGACTAAATTGTCTAAATTTACTGAATTTGTTAGATTGAGCCTACTTTGTCTGAGTTCACATATTAACCTCAAATAACAACATTTATTTTTAAGTTGAATGCACCGAAATATCTTTATACAAGTGTATACACACCAACATCCCATACTTGGTTGATCAAATTTTGACTTCTCAAAAAGAAGTTCAATATTTTGACTCAAAAGAACATTCGCTCACAACTTGTTCCTACAAAAATATTAATTTAAGAATATACCATTGTCATGACATTTTCTATTATTTATTCTGCATAAAAACATAATTGTATTTTACGTTAACTTAAAGGTATATGTTTGTATATAAATTTTATTTACAAATTTGGCCATTCTTTATTGTGAATACTAAGGACTACTGAGTAGTCCCTTTTTGGTGAATAAATATTGGCCGGATTTACAGTAATCACAAAAATTAATTAAAATGATGGTACCACCAAAATTAATATGGAATTCCCTTTTCTTGTTCTATCAAGTCTATTGTTAAACGTAGATGAGAGAGGGAGTTTAAGCTATGAAATGCATTTTATTTTTGTCAAAAGTCTAATATCACAAGATATATCTTATAAATAAAGAACATTATTTGCTTAGAATAAAAATGATTTAGAGGCCAAAAGTAAAATTAAGTTAATTAGATGTGTGGTTGCGTGGAAGTGTAAATTCATTTAAGAAAATAAGATATCTATTTATATTTGTGTGTTGTTTGAGTCTTTTGATTAGTAAATTACATTATGGAGGGTGTTAGTGTAGAGCACCCACGATGTCAAAAACTTGTGTTTTGAATAAGGGTCCAACAAGACAAAAAACGAAGTAGTTATATTTAGGTGAGTGAAATATATACCTTTGGTTAAATAAAGTCTTAAATAAGCAAAAATAAAAATAAACGCAAAAGTAAAAGTACTACAAGGGGTAAAACTTGTTCCAGAAGATTAAACATTTCTATGGGATCCAAAATAGAAAAAATCTTAAAGATTATAAACACAATAGTAACATTTTATGGTTTAAGAATCTTTTTAAAAAGTAGTCGCTACCAAAATAAATGTCAAGAAGAGAGTCTGATGAAAGTTTCGGAATTATATATACCGAAATGAATCGTGGAATGAGTCAGATTTGGTGAATCATGAATAACCCCTCACCCAAAATTGATCAATCCCACAAAGTATTTATAATAGTACCATGCCTAAACCTCGGTGTCTTGTGCAAAGAAGATACATAGTTTCGCACCAAAAGTACGAATATTTAATATTCCCAAATTATAAATGCAATAAACTCAATAAATGCAGTGATATCAATGCATTCAATGGTAAAGTGTATATAATTAAAGCATGCTTTTAAATATAATAACAGGAAGGCTACTTATAAAGTGGTATTAATTAAATCATCACTTTTACTTGAAATGCAAGAAATCAACTTTGAAACTAGAAGAAGTGACACTTTGGTGAATTATGATTGAGATATGATAGTTAATAATAAGTAATCAACGTATTAATCTTTAATCAAAAGAGATGTTAATTGTCTCGTGCAATCAGCGAAAACATTTTTGCAACAACCAATTTTTTATACAATTAAATAGTGGTGGAGGGTATGGATGATGGTGCGAAATGAAGGGATGTTTAAATAGGTGAAAATGTGTCACATATTTATCTCGCTTTAATTATCTATTAGCACATATTTATTCTTGGTGTTTTTGAATGTTTGTAATTTTTTATCATTAACCTAAAACGTCATAAGAATGATATGGTTGGTGCATAAAATAGAATTGTATATTTTAGTAACTAACAAGAAAATACGTTCATTCAGTATTTTCTTGTTATTAGCTAAAAAAATAAAAAGCAATTACGTTTTTTAAATAAAGTTATATTAGTATTTATTCACATCTCAAATAAAGCACTAATCGATGTTCAATCATTTGTGGGAAAGCAATAATGATAAGGATGTTATTTGGAAAATAATCATTTAAATTAATATTATTGGTAGGTAATAAGACAAAGAAGTGTTCGGGCCACTTTGTTGTCAAAAAAAGTGGATGAATTAAGGTTGTTAATTTGATTGTTGATATAAATTGTAAGATTGATAAATTACTTTTATTGAATGAGAGCTCAATAGGTTCACAAAAAGTTTGGCCAGACATTATAGTTTGGTGTAAAAATGTACTATTTTTAAATGTATCAGTAAATAAATAGAAATGATATCCTAATGTCTGAGTTTGATAAAAAAGTAATATGAAATAGAATTTAAGAGGAAGTAGAGGGATGTAAATATTTGATATAATATAATAATCTATTGTAAGTAAAAGTTCTTGCGAAAAGTGTGATTTTGAACTTTACATGTAAACAAAGCTAATTGATAATGCCTCTAATATTCTTCTTTAAATGCATATACTTTAAGTTAAAAGAAGACTGTTGGGCTTCTTTCTTAAACGGCAACTTATTCAAATAATATGATTAAAGTTTAAACTATTTAAATGACTATAACATTTTCCCTAAATATTTATATTTAAGCGTCTTAAGCCAAAAAAGTCAAATGGTCAGTATTATCAAAAATTGAACCATTTATAGTATGAGTTAAGCATAATTGGCAGGCTCATTTAAATCAGCATTACCATTAATATTAATCTTTTGTTTAAATGAAAGGGGATGAGGAATGATGAATATAAATATGCATATTTATTTATAACTTAACTAATGAGAGTTCGTTTTTTATGGGCTCGTTTACAAATAATGGCTTAAAGTATCATATTACATTAGTTTTCAAGCACAACACATGTATTTGTGGGTATAATGAAATCATCTAAATAAAGATAGTAACGAAATTAAACAAAACGATGTGAGTGTAAAAGTGAGATATGGATTTTTATGCTATTTTACAAGATGCCATTTTGACACATCAATGTATCAAAGACCTTGCCATTTTATGAGGACTAATAAAGAAATTGAATATAAAATATAACATTTTAGCAAAACGAGTATTTAAGATAAATATTTTGTTCATTAATGTTGGAAGATTCATTTAAACAGGATGATGAATCAGTGCTCGACATATTAATTTTGAAGTCTCAAATACAATCTCAAGTGGAGTGCGCGTCATTAAAGGACCTCGTCTTGGAAAATAATATAGTGCCATAAAAAGGATGTTTTTAACAATTTAAGAAACATGTTTGACATTTGCGCCCGTAGGATTACTCTTCAAAAAAGGAGAATCTTTGCAGTTATGATGAACTTATTTATAGTTTACTCTTTATTCATAGCTGCAAAGACATAACACGCGCAATAATTGAATAAAAGCCCTTAAGATCATTTTTAATATAACTAAAATGTTTAATAAAAATTTATTTGATGCATATAAAAAGAGATAAATATTGAAAAATGAATTCGTGATTAGACGTCTGAATGAACACATAAACTGTGTATAAAATATCTATCTGATATACACATAATGACATAAACTTTGGTTTAAGTGAGTATTTATTGTTGGTGGAATGAATTCTTAATAGATAAACTAAATATGTAACTATGCATCTATTGATATAATAAACTTTTATTAGATAATTGACTTTATGAAAAAGTAAAGATAAAATACATATAAAGATAGTTGTTCCGAAAAAAGTTATATGTACAGAATTTTAGATACTTATGCAGGAAAGCTTGTCATTAAACCATCCACCTTCATCTAAATAAATAGGCGAATGAAAAGTGTATTGTAAAAGTATATCCGATTACGATTTTTGACGAAAATAATTTGTCTAAATCGAAACAAAAGAGCAGTTTAATTTGGCTGGTGAGAATGTTTAAACATTATCATAAAGTTAATCGCTTTATCTGTACGATTAAATTAATAACGATACCCGCTATTTCCCATGTTCTATTAAACTATTTGCTACATCAAGAAACCTTATTCTTTCATGAAAGTCATCCATGGCGTTTAGTACGCCATCAATATTGGCGTTGTTGAATTGTATCAATTGGAGGTGAAGATAGATTCGGCGCTCAATGTGGTAACAAACTATGAACTAAAAGTAATGAAATTGAAGATTATTTGATTTAAAAATCACAAAACGTACAGTGTCATCGTACCGAGTAAATGTCCCATTCGTGTTAATGACAGTCTTTTCTGGTAAATGCCTAATTAAAGTCTGCTTGCCTTTGCGTTCCATTTCGTCAACAGTCTTAGCCGTAATCTCATGGAACTTCATCAAACCCGCTTTCTTTTCTAATCTTACACGTTCACTGCTTAAAATAAACATAAGCAAAGGATGAGTGGCCTCGTAAGTAGTTGAAAATTTAGGGAGATAATCAGGTCGTTCATCCAAAAAAGGCAACCTTCTTCTATTTGCCACAAAACTATTGCACAAAATAGGTTCATTTTTTCTTATTCGCACAATAGCGAACGAAAAGTGTTCGTGTATTTTCTCTAATTGTTCCGTAAAATTTGACGCTATATGGAGACGCTTATTGAGGAACGAATTTTGCTGTACAATTCGACTTGTTGGGATTGGCTTTAGGGCAGTATATTCAAAGACAGACATCCGGGCCAAAATGCCTTGATAAAAATAAATAAGCCAAATAAAGTATGGAAACTTCTTAAGTGTCTTTTTTCTAAATGTCACCCATCGAATGAGTTTAGCAAAAGAAAATTTTGATATCTCATGAAAACCATTCAACCACTTTATGATGTGTTCCCGTAACTCTGATATCCCTATAATAACATCAATTAACCTGGCACTGGATATTTTTTCAATAACTGCATAGCATTCTATCAAAAGTGCCAATTCCGTTTCCACACAATCTTCAATTCCAGTAAGAGGCCGTTTACTTAAACCTGCCTTTATTTCTTGTAATTTTTTCTGGCATAAATATATTTTGTAAATATCGCCTTTCATTATAGTCTCATAAAAAGAAATTAATTTGATACGCGTGCTGGCAAAATTAATGAATTCATCCACTATTTCTAGTAGAGTTATGTTGTCATAGGGGTCTTCGGCTATTGTTGTTCTAATTTTCTGCAACTCAAAAACAATAATTGAATATGATATATCTAGGACATTTTGCCTTTTATAGAATTTGGCAGAAAGGGTGCTCATAGCATAATACTTGGCTTCGATAAGGGCAACCTGGAATTATAAATTAATATCGTATATTTAAGTGTACATTTTAAGGAAAATATCTACTGAAGGTAACTATTTCGCCATTTTTCTTGAGAATTGGCCAAAGATGATACTTTTAAGGCGGGATTGTAAGAATACTTCTGCTGTTTAGGAAATCATTGACCGGTTTGAAATGCCTGAGGAGCTCGGAGAAGATGATCGAGAAATAGCGAAATCAGACTTTAATAAAATACAGGAGCTGATATTAGGAGAATAAAACCCAAGTACGATTATGTTCTAAGGAATGATGATTTGTTCTACAGAAAGGAGCCAAGAATGGACACGATCGAAAAACATCCAGCTGAAACTCTCTGCGTTAAGCTTCCAGTGCCTACTAAATAATTAGCTGAGAATCTTGGGATTATGCTAATGAAAAAATCCAGGTGGCAAAATACCAATTGTGATGACGGCAAATGAACATGCCTAACGTTTAGTTGCTCAATAGTGTTAATGCATGTGATGTGGCTGACATTCGATTAAAGAGATGTTTAAAGTCAATATGACTATGACGATTAATTTATTAAAAATTCACCTGTATAAAGCCCCAATCAATTATTTGTGTCCAGTAATCAGCAAAGTCAGTATCTTCTGCTTCAAATTCCTTTTTAATTTTGTCGATTTGTTTGAGGGCATCCTCGTATTGAAAATGTTTCAGATGATTACAAAACTCGAGAACAAATTCTATTGATAAAGGATAAATATCTGCCACAACGCCATACTCCACTCTGTCTTGGGGGTAAACATTTTCACTGATAGTGAAGTATTCAACAAATCCTTCATCTATAGGTCTGATCTTTGAAGGTCTAACTTTGCGACTCGATCTACTGGATGAGGATCCTTTAGATTTCTTTGCTTTTCTAATTTTAAATGACATTAGGCAAGTACATAAGGAATATTGTTAATCTTAAATCATGTGTAGTATAGAATTAATCCACTGTTTGATTGTTAAAAGTATCTACTTTCCAAGTCACAATTGACATCTCCGTTCAAGAGTATAAAACAACGATCTCGGCCTCGCAAATAATACCAGTTTGGAACAATTTATAGAGTTGAATAAATAAAAAAGATTTAAATGTTCTTTCAAATTAAGCTTGATTCATTGGAAAGGAAATTTAATGATCCTTCCTCGAAGAGTGACTTATAAAAGTAAATGGCAATGGCTGGTACCAAAAAAGCTATTTTTAAAATAACAAAAGTGGTATCAAATAGTCATTTGTGTAAAGCATTGTATTGCTGTATATTTGATGTCTCAAAAAAGGAAAATAGAATTATAATTACTTAGGTCCAAATATGTCAATTCTCGAAAGTAAATAAATAAAATTTGTTATGGAATTTGGTGAATCAGCTTATTTTTTTAAGCCTAAATATTTACAAAATAAAATCACTGGCAATAAGATTATTTGAATTATTTGATTTGTTATTAATTCTGTAAATATCCAAAGAGTAATTTAAATTATTCTCTTGCACTATTTTTTGATAAACCGCTGTTAGATTAGGAAAAACTAATTAATAGTGGAATGTAGTATTTGGATTGAAAATTCCTCATTGTTGACTTAATTTTGTGGATCTATTTAAATAATAAAATTTGATTGGGTATTTAAGAAAGATTTGGCAAGAAATAATCATATTCTTAAAACATGCAATTTTTTTTAGCTATTTTTATTTTTTCAATTGCTGAATTGTCTTTGCAGAAAAGTTTGGGTTATCCTAATAATAATTGGGAAAGCTTTGACTCGTACAATAGAAAAAAACTTGGAAATGATGGTGGATATTTTTTGGAAGATAAAACTGACCAAATTATAAATAATCTTGCTCAAGAAGATGATAAAAATAGTGAAGGACCAGTAACTACTTCAACTCATGAACCTACGAAAAAAACAACAGCCGCTTCAACTCATGAACCTTCTACAGAAAAAACAACAGCTATTACAACTCATGAACCCTCTACCGAAAAAACAACAGCCGCTTCAACTCATGAACCCTCTACAGAAAAAACAACAGCCGCTTCAACTCATGAACCTTCTACAGAAAAAACAACAGCCGCTTCAACTCATGAACCCTCTACAGAAAAAAACAACAGCCGCTTCAACTCATGAACCTTCTACAGAAAAAAACAACAGCTATTACAACTCATGAACCCTCTACCGAAAAAACAACAGCCGCTTCAACTCATGAACCTTCTACAGAAAAAACAACAGCCGCTTCAACTCATGAACCTTCTACAAAAAAACCAACAACCACTTCAACTCATGAACCTACTGAAAAACCAACAACCACTTCAACTCTATAAACCTACGGAGAAACCAGTAACTACTTCAACTCATGAACCTACGAAAAAAACAACAGCCGCTTCAACTCATGAACCTACTGAAAAACCAACAACCACTTCAACTCATGAACCCTCTACCGAAAAACCAACACCCGCTCCAACGACGCTAGCTCCTGCAACTACCACTGCAGCTTCAAATATTAATATAAATCTTATTTTAATCAGTTCTATCATCATTGGAAACGCAACATTTAAATTTATGTCCTAATATCTTATTGTTTAATTTATATTACTTATTTAAAATAAAAAATATTATATAATTTATAAATTACCAAATTTAAGAAGAAACTATTTAGAAATTTCGTAGATCATTTTGCGTTTTGTAATTAATTGTTTATCCAGAGAAATACTTTATTTTGAATATAAAAGATTTAAGCGAACTTAGCTTTAAGGAATTTCTCTTGGGATGTCTTAATCAAATGTGATTAATATTTTTCCAAATTTTAAAAAACATACTAGATGCGTGAATTATTTATTATTTGATGATTCACTTTTGTTTTGAACTTCATGATTTGCTGCTGAGTTTAAGAAAATATTTGTTTCCATGGATAGCAATGTTTTTAATAATAGATTTACAAGATAGTCAAGCGATTGCATAAATTTTAAAATTAATTGCCTGATAAAAAAATGTAAGTAGATTGTAGGAATAATAAGTATGAGTAAATTGAATAAACTTATTTGTCTAAAATATTTTTATTGACGGATATGTCATTAATTACATAATATTTTTTAATGATAAGATATTTTTTTCTTATAAAATAAAATTTCCTAAGGAAAAAAATGCATTCGGAAAATCTACTTTATCAAACATGAAAATCTTTTTTGCTATTATTCTTGTTTCTTTTGTTACTTTATCATATCAAAATGCTGTAAACTCTTTTGATGCTGAAAAAACTACTAATATGCCATCTACCACTGAACACGTTAGAACAACAACCATAGATCATGATAACGCTACTACAGCCCATATTCATACGACTACGGACAAAGCGGCATCGAACTCTCAAATGAGCTTTTACTTTATTTCTCTTCTGACCATCTTGACAAGCTTTGCAGCTAAGTTTTTGGAATATTAATCTATGGATAATTACATATTAATTGCATATCAACTATTTATTTTGGATTAATTAATGTCTTTAATAAACTATTTAACTTATGTATTTTGAATGTCTAACATAATTAAATTTTTGATTTCACAAGATACAAATGTATTAGTTATTTGTGTTGTCCATAAATATTTACATATGAAAATAAATTTTGTGATTTCTTTTGTTTACATTTTGGCTTATATTATCAGTCTAAACAACAAAATATTTGTTTGGATCAAAACCGCGATTTCAAATCATTGACATTATGACTGATTTGAAATTGCGTGTTAATTAATAGTTATTATCACAAACTAATTTTTGATTGTTTAATTATTTCGCATTCCCTATTGTATTTTCGTTTATTGCAATTTCTTTTCAAACGCCTATACATGTTAAAGATGCTGATTTCAATAAATTTGATATGGATTCAAAGCTTTTTCTATGATTAATATGGCTAATGCCGCTAAAAATGCAAATAAGCAGAATGATGTTGCATCTGTTAAAGGACAAGAGACTCGGTCATATACTATCGAAACCAGATCATATACTCGTCGAACAACTAGAAGAAATAGGAAAAGTACTACTATTAAGCCAACCACATATTCCGATGCCACCACCATTGTACCAGTTACACATAATGCCACAACATCCATATCAACTTCCAAACCTATTGCTGCTAACAAAGATTCGGAGAATTTATCAATATCTGATCCAATTAAATTGATGGCAAGGATAAAAAATCATGTACACCAGGCAAACAAATCAACCCCAAAAGAGGATATTTGTGAGGAAAAGAAAACACCTGGAAATGCCAATATCAAAAATGGCTTTAAAAAGGTTGTCAAAGAAGGCCTCAAAACTGGACTCAAAGTAATCAAGGGAGTTGGCTCCATCATCGGATGATTTCATAACACACCAACAGCTTTTAATTAAAAAATGCTGTACTTATTAACCACAATTTAATAAACGCCACACATCTAATAGCAAATCCCATGTGACAACGTTTTGTTTATTTAAATAAAATAATTGTAATAATATAACGGCAATAAAATTTAATAATTATTAACTTGCTTATTCATATGTAAATGTAATTATTTAAGATGATTTTTTTGATCCGCACTTGCAAGCACTACAACTGATGAATCTTTTGAAGAAACTTCGTTTATCCTTTTTGTTATTCGATACATTAGAATAATGCAGGGGAATGTCTTGATTTGAAGGTTCCATGGAAACATCCACACCATTTTCTTTTAAGAAGGTTATGTTATTTTTATTGTTTGGATTAGATTTAAAGGATGGTGTGGGTAAGGGAGAATTATATTTCTAAAGTAAATAAATAAGTTAATTTTAAGTATTTTGGGTAAACTTACCATACTGCAGTTAGTTTCATGAGCTTCCAATTGACAGAGTGTTTGTTTTTCCGGGCAAAAAACACATTTGACTTCTTTACATTTGGGTTTGCAATGACATTCATCATTTTCAATTTTCAAAATTTGATCTAGTTCAAGAGTGGGTCTGATTACGGCAGCTTCAGCTAGTCTTTTCATTTCAGCATGCCTTGTACATGGCTTACATCTTCCACAATGCAGTGATTCTTGATTTGCTTCTCTTTTGTAGTAGGGGTTAGCTTTTAGGGTTTTTTCAGTAATACATTCCATACAATGGTTGATATTCAAAATTTGAGAATTACCATTTGCTTTGATAGATATGATAGTCTTGATTTTGTCATCCTCAGCAAGTGAATCACACGGTGACTGAGCTCCTTCGCGTGGTGTATGCCAGGCATCAATATGTGACTCATGTGACATCCCCATATTTTCAATGCCAACATCATTACTTAAACGATTATTGCTTTGCTGAGTATTACTTAGATGGCCATTACTTGAATGAGTATTACTTAGGAAAGGTTTGTTTTTATTGAGAAATGATTCAATATTTTCGGAAGACTTTGATTTTTTAGGGGAATCGTTTTCGTATTCATGGAACATAAATTTAGACTCTCTTTCTTCTTCATATGCGTCATTGACATGTGTAAAACTGGATGCTTTCAATTTGTTTTGTTGTTCGTAATTAAAGTTGAACTCAGACCGGTCAGCTTCAATAACATGCACCTTTGGAACGGCAAATTTGGGAGAATAGGTATTTTTCTTATATTCAGAAGTATTGTTAATATATGCAGGTGGGTTGCCCATGTATTCAGATACATTGCTCTTGTAGTCGGGTGTTTTGCTTCTAAATTCAGATACATTGCTCATGTATTCCGGTGTCTTGCTTCTAAATTCAGATACATTGCTCATGTATTCAGGTGTCTTGCTCCTAAATTCAGATACATTGCTCTTGTAGTCGGGTGTCTTGCTCCTAAATTCAGATACATTGCTCTTGTAGTCGGGTGTCTTGCTCCTAAATTCAGATACATTGCTCTTGTATTGAGATGTTAATGAATTGTAATCCACAATTTCATCTTCGACAGTAATATTCATGTTTGCAAGAGACATGTCAAGATTAGATTCGCGCGCAAATTTACTCTCAACATCCTTATTATTACTAAAACCCAAAGAATTATCTTGCTTAATTTGGTATTTAATTTTTTCAAATAATCCACTATCTAAAAATTCCTTTGGTGTCATGTCAAAAGACTCTTGATATTGAAAAATTAAGGGATCCGTGGGATTTTTGCAATCTGTCATTACGTAAGTCAGCGAAGTCATGCCATCAACCTCTTCAATGTTTCTGTATGAAAATGTAGCATTCTCAACATCTTTTTCAACGCTCTCAAAAGCCTCAAATCGCTGCAAATGATTAGTCAATGGACCATTAGCCATAATAAATATACTTTTGACGTCGAATAGGTATATAAATTTAGAATGTAAAATAAAATATGTTTTAAAAAGCAAGGACACTTAGTTTGTTTCCTGCTCAAGGAAAATGTAACATACACACACGACACTAGTACGTAATAATAAAAATTGGGGTTGATATTTTTCAAATAGCATTGATAAGGCTTCTTATCAGTTTTGTTAATATACGCTTATATCATTAATATCTACACACACTATAGACTTTTGTTGAATGGTTGGGGATACTTTTAATGTAATTATTTTTACAACCAAGCGAAAGCGAGACAACCATTCATCATAATTTTTGAGTAATCATTAACAAAATAAATCTTGTATTTGACTATTAATCACATTCTTAATGTTTCAATTCTTTTTAATAAGCCGGTAAAGGTGTCAGCAAATTGTTACGGTAGATTTATTTAAAGATAGAAGAAAAGTAAAAATTTGTTTGCGTAGATGTTTTTTGAACAAAAAAAGGAGATAACGCTTTATTAGATAATTATGAAGACATGGCGACGTGGTGGTTATACTTTTATTACTAATTGCTTCTAATTACAGGGGTTAATCTGACGTCAAACTGAATTAAAAAAATTTATTATTAAAATTATACATGTAAATCACAATAAATGTCAACTAAATTATCATCTCTCCTCAACTAGCTTCCATTCAACATACATTGAATTTGTATCATCAACGATATCCTCGTCTAGAGGAATAAAGGAACTTTGGTAGGTAAATATCTTTTGATTGTAACACACAGCAGTCAATAAATTTCCAGTCATATTGAAGGAAATTCGTTTGACCATGGTTTGCAAATTTGTTGTCAGAATGTATGCACGATGGGAGTTGTAATAAAAAGTATCTGTCTCCGCTTCTACGGCTTTGGAATCTGTTTGATCTACACTACACTCCATTTCACTCTTCTTCTTTAAATTCTCCGTAAAATGGTATATCCAAATTTCGTGGTCCACTGTGACTGCAAGTTGGTGAAAAGCTCGACCTGCAGAAGGTGCAAAAGCACAGTCGAAAATAGGCTTATCAATGTTGCATGGGTTGTCATAAATATTTTTTACATCGTAATCCATTGATGTAACGCCAATCCATGTTCTTTGCTTTTCAAGGTATTGATACATTGCAAATCTGTTTAGTCTTTCAGCTGAATTTTGTTGTTTTGCAACCAAAGTTTCTTCATCACTCACCACACAAAGTAGAGGCGAATAGAGACGACTGTCCGATATAGCTAACGCGGCACATCTATATCCATCAAAGACTTCGAACTCACGAAGCTTTGTCCAGTCATCCAACCTGATAATATCACAGGCTTCGTAAATACGTACACGGCCTTTTGCGTTGCAACTGATCTGAAAGTAAGTAATGTAAAATTGTTACAAATGGGTACAAATTAAAGGGCAGTCACACCCGAATCGGTAAGACAAAGGCAATGACTCAAATTATTATTTAAGGTAAGCTTTTTGAATATATAAGTAAGGAATACTTAAATATTTTTGACTTATTTTGGCTGTGATGAATCTAACAAGTATTTGGCTTTCTTGTTTAATTGGAGTTGTCTATGCCCCCACAACATTTCTAGAACGTTATAAACAGCTCAAGATGCTTTATCATGATGAAAAATTAACAAATCAGATGTTAAATATTTCGTTAGATCGAGCTATAGACTTACAAATCCAAACCGAGTATAGTAATGTCTTATTATCCAGGTATTTTTATATTATTTAGCTTAGTTTCACATTTACAGAATATTGCTGCAAACAGAAGATCATTTATCTAATTGCCAAATCAGTTTAAAAGGACATCTCGACAATCGGAATAGAGTTTCACAATCTTTAAGCAAATGTCAATGCGACCTTAACTCTGTCAAAAGACAGCTTCAAACTATAATAGATTATGTCACCAATATTCATAATCAGCTTTCTGAACGTATGAATAATTAAAGCCTGTTATACCATATATTGCATGTGTTTTGCTGCTTTAATAAACTTACTAGCACCAAACCAAAATGTGCGGGAGCAAATTTTATATCAGAAATATTGTTTTTGTCTTCATACAAAGTCCTATGGCACTTCCATTGATTGGCAGGTGTTTCTTGATTTACTTTTTTGCGTGGTCCATAATCATATTCTTCATTTGATACTTGTTCTAATATACTAATAGCTCCATCAAACGAACAAGTGGCGATGATCTGCCCAAATTCAGGGTTCGCCCAACGTACTCTCCATACTGCTCCAGCATGGCACTAAATTATAAAATGAATGATAAATATAAACTATTTTGCTTACCTTAATTGTCGAATTTTTGACCCATTCACCAGCCTTTGTTCTATTCCAAATGATTATTGTTTTGTCACTTGATGCCGTAGCTAGTCTAGTGCCATAATAATCAAACTCAATGTGGTGGATAAGATCCGAATGAAAATATTCTAGTACGTTTTTTTCAAAGAATTTGTTATCACTCATGATTTGTTGTCAAATATTTATGATTGATATGTTTGTGGTTCAAATGCCAAGCTGAAATCTTGTCACGGCCCGTTTGGAGTAAGATCACTTTTCAAAAATCGTTTGTTAGATAAGATCAAAAATGGAGTCTACATAACTAGTGTAAAATTATGTGTAAATCTAGATACATGAAAATTGCAAACTTCTATTTATTTAAAATTGATGATTCTCAGATAAGTAGAATATCAAAGATAATTTAAAGCATATCACAAGATAAGGAATCTACTTTATTTGAAATTAGACATATCGTTTTAGTGAATTACATACCATTAAATGTTCAAATATAACCATATTTATGCATTATTGAATGTTTTAGTTGTCGAAGAATTCTTACAAAGTAATTAGATCAAACCAGTAGATTATTATAATGACAGTATCTTCTGTTCTCATTCTTTTAGTTCTTCTATATCATATTTTAAAAGTAAGCTAAATCTGCATTTAGAGTAAAAAAGACAACAGTCTTACTTGCCGTCGATCTCTACATTGAAATGGCGTTCTTTCTGGACATGCTTTTGTATGGCAGAAGGAGTAAGTTGCATTTGGCTAGGCCTATTGCTGGAGCTGATAAGAGTAACAAAAATTCGGATGTCTGTTGGGGACCTATTTAATTTGGAGAGACTTTATATTCTGGTTTGTAATGGCTTGGAACCTTCTTCTCCGTTTTATAACTTTTATTAAACTTGATACATAAATTTATTATTGTTTGCCGAAAAATCAGCATCTAAAGATGTTTAAAAGATAAATAAAAGTAATTTATTTAAATGGATAATTAAAAAGGCAATTGCATTAAAAATATTGTTTGCTAATTTAAAAAAAATCATTTTCTTGTTTCCCTTTTACTTCGACGAGTTATTACAATTTTAGAGGGTTGGGTATCGTTTGAAATTTCCAATAGAGGTGGAAGTTTTGAATCAGTCTTTCTTTGAGATTTAGGAGCAGCCTTTACTTGTGAATTTAATTCACACTTTACTTTAGAGTTTGTTATAGACTTTTTTTGAGATTTTGGTTCTGGATGTGAGTGAAGGTCTGACTTTGATTTTGACGTCTTTTTAACGACACTAACAAACGGTATGAGACAAATTTGATCTGAATCGTAATCATCTGAATCATAAGGATTTTCATCAAGTAATTCGGCAAGCATAAGTGTTCTGGGTAGAAGCATTGCACTTTTCATTTCTTTTTCCACAGAATCTTTTGTATTTTCTGTTTTATGAGATCCATCTTCTTTTGATTGCAATGGATTAATTTCACGCTTCACTAAATTTTCTCTTTTGGTTTGTCTTGATATGCTTTGGCTTCCTTCCTGATAATTTACATCTACTTGGTCCACCGTGATTTCTTCATATTTCTGAGATGGATCTTCATTTGTTTCCAAAAATGCAACTTTCTTCATTTTTTTTCGCATCGGAGATCCATTTGAATTCTAAGAGTGATTAATTAGTATCTAAAAACCAACAATATTACTTACATTACGTACCCGTTGACTATTTCCCGTAGTAATACCACTAACAAATAAGTCGTCATCATTGAATTGACAAATTTCCCGTTTTAAAATACTTTGACTAGGTCTAATATTGCCTCCTATAATTAAAATAGGACTTTTCTGCGGGCCTTCAATAGCTAGACGTGATTCATACTCGAGATATTTCTTGTGCAGTAAGTTCCTGTAATACTCCTGCAACAGAACACCATACGCACTAGGAAATCCCAAAGAAAAAAGACTTAAAAAAGGTTGAGGATAACCTAATTTCATGCCGTCTTCAAACGATATTCCATCAGATAACACCAATTCGTCTATATCTTCAGTTTGCAATAATTTTGGCCCATGAACACATGTCAACTTCTGGGTTTTGAACCGAATTAAGGAAATATACTTTCTTTTGCTCCTAAATCAAATGACATATTATTTGTAATATTTTGTTTACCTTCTTGGTCGAAATAAATCAGTGTCTGTATCTTCCGTAAGAGGATAAGTTGACATTAATCCTGACAACACAATATCAAAGGAGTCTGGATCATCTTTGACGGGAACTATATGCATTACCCATCGCATCAGATAAACCCTTTTCAACTTCTTGGGGCGTAAGGTAATCATAAGACTATTTAATTAAATGGAAATTTGCAATTAAGGAGATATGAAAATGTGAAATAACATATTGTAAAAACAAATAAACAAAATTCAAAAAAATTATTCTTATTAAATAGGTAGCTTTTGTAAATAATTAATATGTATATACATACTTTGTGTGAAGGAATTTCAAATAAATGAATCATCTGAACAGTCTGAAAATTCTTCCAAATCTTTCTTTTTAATATATTCCATTTCCTTTGCGGCAAGTGCCTGGAAATCAAAGCCCTTTTCCTGCTCCTTGATTACTCTTTTGGCAATTGGCTTTTCGTTCTTTTTGTCCCTTTTGAGGCCTTTGATTGTGACTCCAGAAGGAACAATGAATACAGCGTTTTTTGTGTCTGTATCAATAACTACTTGACTGATTTCACCAAAAATTGAATCGCAAGACAAGTTCATCGGGCATCTTTCTCTTTCATCTAATAGAGACAGTCCAAATGATTCATTTGCAAAGTTTTGTGTACTCAAACTTTGCGCCGACCCACCTGATAATTCAGTACTAAGTGCGCCAGAGTCAACTTCACTATCAGCTCCTTTATGTTTCTTATTTAATTGAGATTTCTTGGGGATTGATTTCTTCCGGATGCTTTTTTTGGATCTTTTGGCGGCACACACGGGAGAATTTTCGTTGCTACTAGTTATTTTGTGCTTCCTTGGATTAACTCGAGCTTTGACGATTGAAGTTTCGGCTTCCCCACTATATGAATCTTCAAATAGATTTGGCAGAATTGAAGCGTTTAGTGTGTTGCTTATTCCATTCGTACCTTGTGTTGGAGTGGTGATTTGATTGTGCCTAGAATCTCTTTTCGGTGTTTGATTGAACATTTCTTTGCCATTAAGTTGGCTAGTAGCCTCAGCAGAAATATTATGTGGATTAATGACTTCGGTCGAAACATCATGTGAACTAATAACTACGGACGAAACATTATGTGGACTAATAGCTTGGGTCGAAACACTAAGTTGCTTTTGTAATGCTTTCGCATATGCCTCCATTTCTTCCTTAGCCGGTCTAGTCAAATTAGCAGGAAACCAAATGTTCTTAGTGTCTCCAAATTGCACTCGTTCCCAGAAATATTTCAGAATTGACACCCATGTTTTAGGAAAACCAAACTGGAACATCCTAATAAATTCGTCAGAATAGCCTAGTGTAAGCATCTTCTCCTTATTGATCTCGCTCCCAAGGATAATGATATTTCCAGCAAAGTCTTCCACAGTGTTGAGATTTTCCAATTCCACCACGGCATCTGAGACAAACTCTTCGTCATTGCCACTTTTGTTTTTTTTATATCGTCCTCTGATAATAATATTGAAGTCCGAACTTGCATCGAAGCAAATGAACTAAAAGCAACACATTTAAGTAAATCTAATCACATCTTTTAACTAATTAACTTACCTTGAAATACCATTTTTCCAGATGAACACTTCTGGAACTACGTTGGATGTTATTAGCCATTTATCTTCCCACACAATTGTTTATCTCCAGTGATTGCTTACGAATTAATGTCAGATCCAACAGTAGTAGACAAAAGTCGGTAGTAAAACCAATAAAATTTAGCGCAGTATTTGTCGTGTAGGGATTATTTTGTTTGATTGCACTTTTCCAATTCAAGTGAACTGACATGCAAATGTTTGGTTTACATGTTAAGTTAAAGTTGGTGTAAACATTTTTATTAATGATAGATTTGAGTACAATGTAAATACAATTAAAATATATCACAGGGTAAATTATTAAATAAAACTCAGGGATAACTTGTATGAAAAGTAGTTATCATTTTAATAAACTTAACCATTTCTTTTTTATGCAATCAGTTATATGGAATCTAATTATTCTTATTATTTTATTAATTTGATTCAATAATGCAATTAAAATTTTATTAAAGATTGTTAAAGATTAATGCTTTAAGGATAATGGGGCTGGATGTTAAAACT